>CM046043.1:13879901-14064901 GCA_025215565.1 Flaveria ramosissima | reverse complement strand
TGTTTGGAAAAATGATATCGTGTAAAAAAGTTATGAACACTTTTAACAAAAATGGGGAAATGGCATGTGTGATTTGCATGTGATAAAAAATGAGTGGCTCATATTGATTCCTAGAGTTCTCACAAAAAATGGCGGTTCTCATTTGAACCCTCCCCTAGGGGAGAGTTTAAATGAGAACCATTTTTTTTTGTGAGAACTCTAAGAACCAATCTCAGCTACTCATTTTTCATCAATGCAAATCACATGTCATTTTCCCCTTTTTTTAAAAATGTTCATAACTTTTTTCACGAAATCATTTTTTCAAAAAAAATTCACCATAAAATTCAGTATTTTTTTTATCTTTCCAACGCCTACCATATTGATATACTTTTCTAAAAAAATCATCAATCCGTTATTTACATATGTGTAAATCTAGTTATACACATGTGTAGTACTGGATTTACACATGTGTAAATCCGATATTACACATGTGTAAAACGAATTTCGTTAAAAAGTGGAATTTTTTTTTTATTTTTTATAATTTTTTTATGTAAGAGGGAAAGTAGGGGAACATTTTTTTGTTTTTATTAATTTTTATTATTATGTTATTTTTTAATTTATAAATTTTTTAAATATATTTTTGTTACTTACAATTTTACCATTGAGAACTAGTGGTTGAGATTAGTTCCTAGAGTTCTCACAAAAAAAGTTAGTTCTCATTTGATCCCTCTCCTCTATATATATATATATATATATATATATATATATATAATATATATATATATATATATATATATATATATATATATATATATATATATATATATATATATATATATATATATATATATAGGGTAAGGTTCAAATGAGAACCCTACCTTATTGTGAGAACCCTTTAACTTATCTATACACCATTGATCAAATATTCAAAGGTCAAGATCTCTCTACTTTATTCTTTTGTTTGTTTTGATAGAAAAGGGTATAAGAGTCATTTAACCCACCCATTAAAATTCAGATTTAATAGAATTTTAACATGTGTCCTACCCTATTACATCTATATTTCTCTTTTTTTTTGTTTAAAAAGTTTACCCCTTTTAATTTGAAAACGTCTATAACTTTTTATACATTGCTAGTTTTTTTGTTTAAATTACACCATTAAACTCGTTTCATTTTCTTCTATAATTCCAATATAGTTTCGAAAAATTTTGAAAACTTTTTACAGAAAAAAATACTTACAGTAAATTACATTATTTTGTAATTTACTTACAATGCATTACGTCAAAATAATATATAAAATCCAACAAAAATAGATCCTCATAAAATGGATTCAAATCCATTTTCAAATTCAAATCAACACTCTAAATAAATTTTGGTTGAATGCATCATCGTTAGCATCTCTATTCGTATGGAAAACACATTGCATAAACCTAAAGTAATATCAAAGTTTCAGGATTACAATAAAGAAACATAGTGTTACAATAAAGTAACAATGCAAAAAACATAGAATCAAACATAAAAACATACTCCAATCTATAAAAATAAGAAACATAATAGATTGTTACATTAAAGTTCATATTATTACAACATATTGTAATTACTTACAGTAAATTACATTATCTTTATTTGAATATTAATTATAATATATACAGTGAATTACATCAAATTTTAATTACTTAAAGTGAATTATATCAAAGAAACATAGACAAAAATTAATAAAAGAATCAAGACTTGATGTATCATCGTTACCATCTCACTAACCAACACAAGTGCAAGAACACCATCACTAGATTAGCAATTTGTTTATGTTTTATTATCATTATCAATAAAATAATACAAATGCTTTCAAACAGTGAACAAACTATTCGTCGGGTGTAATAATCTTGCAACTATCTCTAACTCTATTACAGTATTTCAAAAAAAGTTCCACTCGTATGTAGTTACATCTGATTACAATGTTATACTGCATGTAGCAACCTGTAACAAAAGCATCAGTTACAATTTGACACTACTGTAACCTAAAACTTGTAAATTACACAGCTATAAAAACAAAAAAATAGAATTGCCCCACTACAAAAACAAAGAGTACAATTTTATAATACAATATATCTGATTCATGGCATTACGGTAACAAGTTATTATATTAAATTATTGTATTGCACTACTGTAATCTAAAGCATGTTGTAAAGAAATACATACAATAAATTGCATCATATTGTAACTACATTACAATATTAAACCATGTAACTAGATTACGTAAAGAAATACATACAATAAATTACATCATATTGTAACTCTTTATAATATTTTACTTCGAAAAACATATATAAAAACAAACAACTATAAAATCTAATAAAATGTGTTCAAACCAAAATCTATAAACATGAGAAACATAATCTTGTTACAACAAAATTCATTAAGGAGAACACTTAGTTACAGAAATTACAGTGAATTACATCATACTGTAATTACTTACAATGAATTACACTAAAGTTGGATAATGATCTAATAGAACTTGCATCTTGTTGACCACCGAAAATAAATTCCTTTCGTACACTTTAGGTGTTGAACAAAGTTATCGCCAAATAATATCCAAACAAACTAAATCAGACAAATAATATTCTGATGGTGCACTACCATTTTCATATTTAAATGAATAACAAACAACTATTATTCAAACTAGAACATTTTCCATCACCATATTGGATTTCAACAAACATATTTGTTTGAACAGGAGACTAAAGAAGATGTTGATGAACTTGAAGGGTCATAATGAACAAGTGGCGCCTGTTTTGGTTTAATAAACAAACACACATGCACAAGATGTTATCAATCACTCATAAAAAATATATCATTTGAATAAAGCCTACTACACGTAGAAATCTATAGAAAAAAACTTAAGAGATTAAAAACCAACCAACAAAGAAAAAATTAGATTTGAAATGGTTTGATTTGCGATCAAGAAAGAGAACCTGGATCTAAACTAATGTGGTTGTAGTGACAAAGACGGTGGTGGTGGTGGCAAAAACAACACCATCAGGCGGTGTGCGACGATGTGGTGGTGGTTGATGTCGGTTTAGATTATGTGATGGGGGTTCAATTTTAACAAAAAAAACAAAAATCACACTTAACTAAACCTGATATGCATTGAGACATAAAAATGTGTTCTTGTTTGGAAAGAAAGATCATAGTGTTCTTATTTGAGAGAGAAAGATGATAGTGTTATTGTTTGAAAAAGAAGGATGATAGTGAGTTGTGGGTTAGTGGGTGGTAGTGGGTTTGTAAAGAACAAACCAACTGTGAATTCAAACCATTGACCAGATTGGGTGGTTTCGCGGTTATTAAGCGAACCATTAACACCCTTACAAGTTACAAGTGGTGCTAGCATTCAATATTAAACTTTTCTTACGACTGAGCTGACTCGTCTATTGTTTTTGCATAATTAGGTGTTGATCATTTGATCCCAATGGAGCTAGCAATGAAGATTGCTAGCAAAATAAAGGCAAATGAAAGGTTTTTACTTTATATAGTCATGCCAATGTGGCCGAAAGGTGTTCCTACTTCTGCAAGTGTTCAAGAAATCTTGTTTTAGCAGGTAATTATCGGGTTGGGTAGGTCAAAGTGGGTTCAGATAAAGTAGGTTCTTTTTAACACGGGTCGGGTTGGGTTGACCCACAAACTTATTTGTACATTTTTGTATAGAAAGTGTGGGCAAATTGTATCAAAAGTTTACCAAATTTTATAATACCGAATTTTACAAATTAAAGGTAACACATTTCAAATATTCAATTTCTTGTAAGTCACATAAAAAATGAGCATTTACGTGTATCTCATTCCTGAAGTCATTAATTACATACTTACTCAAGTCAAAAATATCAATTAAATATTTCTTATTTCTAAAACATATATATTACATATTTACACATTTTATTTAAATTATTTACTGAATGATTATTTTACTTGTATATTTTCACTAAGTCTTTTTGCACATTATACTTCCGAAGACTATCAATTACATATTATCTCAACTTTGAGTTCACTGGCGGAGGATAATATCGGCTGGGTCGCGTGTAGCACATATAAACAGACACACGTACCAGACCCTATGTAGATCCAAGTACAAGACATTGTCGCCATTGATGATGATGTTTGAGTAAAATTTCATTGTCATTGAGAAAGTATTGAACATGTGTCAACAGTTATAAGTCGGTTGATAGTTGTAAAACGTCAGTTTAGTTTGTCTAGAATAGTATGTGTGCCCTTTTTAGCGTTGACTTTAATATTTGTGGCCGAACAATGCCTATTGTGTTAATGTTACCTCAACATCACACGTCATACTCACACCACGCACAAGAAGGAATCACACACAACAATTTCAGTCGCACGACAAGACCAGACGCACGACTCAACCTCCATTTGCACGAATCAACCCTCAATCGTGCGAATCAGCTTCATTCGTACGATTGAGCCTTCATTCGTATGTCTGCATTCAGTCGTACCACACAACACCCAATCGCACGACTCAACCTCCATACGCACGAATCAACCCTCAATCGTGCGAATCAGCTTCATTCGTATGATTGAGCCTTCATTCGTATGTCTGGCTTTCAGTCGTACCACACAACACCCAATCGCACGACTCAACCTCCATACGCACGAATCAACCTTCAATTGTGCGAATCAGCTTCATTCGTACGATTGAACCTTCATTCGTGCGATTGGACTCCAGTCGTGCGAATCACACACAATCGCATACACTCAGTCGGTCACCTGACTCAATCGCACACAATCATTCATACGCATGACTCAATCGCATACAACACAAGTCGCACGACATGCCCAGTCGCACAACTCAGTCGCACGATTGACTCAGACGCATGGTTCAGTCGCACAACTCACTCAGTCGCACGGCTCAATCGCATGACAGACCCAGTCGCCTGGACAGCAGATTCGCGACTGTGGTCGGGCTGAGCAGCCCCCGAGCTGCTCTAAACGCGGGTTTTACACCACAAGGACTTCCAGAAACACTCAACAAACATACACAAACATGAAACACAAGCAGAAAGACCTCACACGCACCCATACGGCCTTGTGTGTTCGGGTTGAACCCGAACACCCGAAACCCTAGTTTGGACAGCCGTAAAAAGGCAAGAAAAGAGACAACCAAAGTCGTCTACCTGCTAGGAATGAGTAGTCTAAGCTGTAGATGAAGACTAGACGATGAAAACGAGACCACACGGGTAGGATTTGGTGCTAGAATGAAGAAGATGTGTGTGTAGAGAGTGAAGAGATGAAGAAGATGGTGAAAATGGTGATTTAGGGCTGGTATGGGGTTTATATACCCAGCCCAAGTTTGCAAAATTATAAATTTAGTCCCTGCACTTAACCCTCGAGTTTTCCCAAATTTGGTTCGGTTGAAAAACGACTTTATTAGATGTTTTATATTAATTGTAAAAGTGCATTTAATGATATTATGACTTAAGAAATGGTTATGTTAGTGACGTTTAATATATATAAAAATGATATATTTGACGTTTTCGAAAATGGGAGTTTTAAATAGTTTTTACGGTTAACATATAATTATAACGAATACACACACAACGATGATAATGCACACATGATTTCCACATAAAGAATTAAATAAAGATGAGGAATGATCGATCAGAGAATGTTTAACGGATAATCACGTTAATTGACGGATCTTAAGGTGATGGATGTCACAGTATCCCCCAGTTGAGAGAATTTCGTCACGAAATTCAGCTGGAGTTAGGTCCAAGAGTGTCATCCTCGAAAAGATGTGGATATTTGAGTTTCATCTGATCTTCTCATTCCCATGTAAACTCTGGCCCTCGTTTTGAATTCCACCTTACGCGAACAATAGGTATCCTACTGCGCTTCAGTTGCTTGACCTTTCGATGCATGATCTCAATGGGTTCCTCAACAAAATGAATCTTTTCGTCAATCTTGATTTCCTCGATTGGCACGTGAAGGGATTCGTCGGCCAAACACTTCTTGAGGTTTGACACATAAAAAGTATCATGCACACCGCTGAGTTCTTGTGGCAACCTTAACCGGTAAGCCACTGGACCGATTCTTTCAGTGATCCATGGTCCAATGTATCTTGGGGCTAACTTCCCTTTCTTTCCAAATCAAACGACTCCTTTCCAAGGGGAGACTTTGAGTAATACACGATCCCCAACGTTGAATTCTAGAGGCTTCCGACGATTGTCGGCATAGCTCTTTTGGCGATCTCGTGCGGCTTTAAGTCGGTCTTTGATTTGAAAGATCTTGTCAGTTGTTTCTTGAATGATCTCTGGGCCGGTTAGCTGGCTTTCACCAATTTCGGCCCAACAAACGGGAGATCTGCATTTCCTTCCATACAACGCTTCAAATGGAGCACACCCAATGCTTGTATGGTAGCTGTTGTTGTAGGAGAACTCAATCAACGGTAGATGAGCATCCCAACTACCTCCAAAATCGATTACACACGCTCTCAACATGTCTTCTAGCGTCTGTATAGTTCGTTCACTTTGGCCATCTGTCTGAGGGTGATAGGCGGTACTCATGTCTAATCGAGTGCCCATCGCTTTCTGTAGTGTCTGCCAAAAACGTGAAGTAAATCTGCTATCACGGTCGGATATGATTGACACCGGCACCCCGTGCCGTGTCACGACCTCTTTGATGTACAATCTCGCCAACTTATCCATCTTGTAATCTTCTCGGATAGGCAAGAAATATGCTGACTTTGTCATTCGATCCACAATGACCCATATCAGGTCATGACAGCTGCTTGTTCTAGAGAGTTTGGTAATGAAATCCATAGCTATGTTCTCCCATTTCCACTCGGGAATTTCAGGTTGCTGTAGTAATCCTGATGGTTTCTAATGTTCAGCTTTGACTTTGGAACACGTCAAGCATCTGCTGACGTATAAGGCAATGTCTTTCTTCATGCCTGGCCACCAGTACAGATCCTTGAGATCATGATACATCTTGTCTGCATCAGGATGAATAGAATTTCGCGTCTTGTGGGCTTCATCCATGACTAAGGTTTGAACACCTCCCCATTTGGGTACCCATATGCGATCCATAAAGTACTGTATACCGTCATCCTTGCGAATCATCTGTTTATCTAACCCTCGGAATTCTTCTCCCGCAAGGTTTTCTTCTTTCAAAGACTCACTTTGTGCAATTTGGATCTGAGCTTTCAAGTTCGTTTGAATGGTCAATCCCAACGCTCGAGCACGTAGTGGTTTCACGCGTTCTTTAGGGCTTAAAGCATCAGCCACCACGTTAGCTTTCCCCGGATGATACCGGATTTCGCAGTCGTAGTCACTAAGTAGCTCTACCCAACGTTGTTGGCGCATATTAAGTTCCTTCTGATCCAGAATATGTTGGAGGCTCTTATGATCAGTGAAGATGATGCATTTGGTTCCATACAGGTAATGCCTCCAAATCTTGAGTGCAAATACTACAGCGTCCAACTCAAGATCATGAGTGGTGTAGTTCTTTTCATGCACTTTAAGCTGTCGCGAAGCGTAGGCAATCACCTTATCCTTCTGCATTAATACACATCCCAATCCTTGATGTGACGCATCACAGTAAACCACAAAATCATCAGTTCCGTCTGGGAGAGACAATATAGGCGCGTTTCACAGTTTCTCTTTCAACGTTTGAAACGCTTGTTCTTGTGCATAACCCCAATCAAACTTCTTGTCTTTCTGAGTAAGCAGGGTTAACGGTTGCGCGATCTTTGAAAAATTTGCGATGAAGCGACGATAATAACCGGCCAATCCTAAAAATTGTCGTATCTCTGATGGTGTCTGGGGCGTATCCCATTTCTTCATCGCTTCGATTTTGTCGGGATCTACATGAATCCTGTCCTCATTAACCACATGACCCAAAAACTTCACTTCCCGCAATCAAAACTCACACTTCGAGAACTTGGCGAAACGTTTCTCTTCTCGTAGCAGCTCCAGAATTGCCCGAAGGTGTTCTTCATGATCCTCTTTTGATCGGGAGTAGATAAGTATATTGTCTATGAACACGATCACGAACTTATCCAAGTAAGGTTTGCACACCCGATTCATTAGATCCATAAACACTGCTGGTGCGTTAGGCAGCCCAAACGGCATGACCAAGAACTCATAATGCCCATAACGAGTCCTGAACGCAGTCTTCGGTATGTCGTCCTCGAAAACCCTTAGTTGATGATAACCTGAACGAAGATCAATCTTTGAGAAATACGAAGCTCCTTCTAGCTGGTCAAATAAATCGTCGATCCTGGGGAGAGGATATCGGTTCTTCACCGTCAACTTGTTCAGTTCACGGTAGTCGATGCACATACGGAACGATCCATCCTTCTTTTTGATGAATAGTACCGGTGCTCCCCACGGTGAATGACTCGGTCGAATAAAACCCTTCTCCAGTAGTTCCTGTAACTGACTAGACAACTCTTGCATTTCGGATGGCGCTAGTCGATATGGCGTCTTCGCTACCGGTGTAGCTCCAGGAACCAACTCAATACGGAATTCCACCTGTCGTGGAGGAGGCAAACCAGACAAGTCATCTGGATATACATCTGGGTAATCCCGTACCACTGGAATATCTATTAGTTTCCTCTCTTCGTCTTTCTTTTCAACCACATGGGCCAGAAAAGCGTAGCACTGCTTTCGTAAACTCTGGCGTGCTTTCATACATGAAATAAGCTTTAAGTTCTTTCCCGGTCGTTCTCCCTGAATCTTGAGTACTTCCCCGTTTGGCATAGGGATACGTACTACTTTGTCTCGACAGACAATCTCTGCTCCGTTTTGCGACAACCAATCCATACCCACAATCACATCAAATCTTCCTAACTCGAAGGGTATCAAGTTTATATCGAAGGCATGGTCCTCCAATGTTAACGAGCACTTCCTAATAATCTCATCGGCCTGAACAACTCTACCATTGGTCATCTCTACAGAGTAGCTAGTTTCTAGCCTACTAGGACTCAAATCAAGCAATTGCACAAACTCAGAAGATATAAAACTATTGTCTGCTCCAGTATCAAATAATATAGATACGAAGTGATGATTGAGTAAGTGCGTACCCGTGACAACATTCGGGTCCTGACGAGCATCGTTGGCTCCAATGACGAATGCACGTCCCCGAGCTGCATTCCCCTGATTGGTCGGGCCTTGATTCCCAGCTATTGCCATCACTTGCTGCTGGTTGTTTCCCTGTTGACCCGGTGCCCGATTCAGTCTGGGGCACATGTTCCTGTAATGATCAGGGCTCCCACACTCATAGCAAGCCCTTGCATTCCCGGCGGGGTTAACCGCGTTGACGGGTGCCACCAGATTCGACATAGTTCTACAGTCTCTCGCCAAATGCCCCGGGCGCCTATAGTTCGCGCACACCCGGCACTGCACTCCTGGGGGATGATGATAATTGCACCTGTCACATTTGGGGTGCGGCCCCACATACTCTCTTTTGGCCTGAGACACGGCCACAAAATTCCTGGTCGTCTTGACCCTCTTATCAAACTTTCCGGCACTCGACCGGCTCGATTCCCCAACATCCTTTCGCTTCTCTGCTCCTCTACCCAAAACCCCTGTTCTTACCATCTCATCAGTCATAGCGCCAGCTTTCAGAATTGCGCTCTGAATAGTAGGAGGAGCGGCTGCTGTAACCATCGCTCTAATTTGAGGCGCGAGTCCCCAAATGTACCTCTCGATCCTCTTTGATTCCGGCGTGACCAGATGCGGAACCAACCTTGCCAGCTCATGAAAACAATCAGTATAAGCTGCATGCCCTGCCCCCACCATAGCATGATTCCAGAACTCATGCTCTAACTTCTGCATCTCGTTGAGAGGGCGGCATTCCTCAGTGAGCAAGGCTTTAAACTCATCCCATGACATCTGCATTGAAGATTCTCGTCCTCTAGCTTGAACCTGGGTGTTCCACCAGGTTAGGGCCTTACCCTGTAGTGAGCAAGTGGCATACTTGATTCTTTGGCTGTCGAGGCACTCGCTGATGTCAATTACTGCCTCCATCTTCTCTAGCCACCTGGTTAGGGCTATCGCCCCACCTTTCCCATCGAATTCCCTTGGTTTGCAAGCCACAAACTCTTTGTATGAACACCCCCGTTTTGCATTAACAACCCCAGTTTTGATACCGGCTGTACCCCCATTTCCGGTTTCCTGGTTGCTTTCGTTTCCGGTCGGGTTTCCGTTTCCCGTCTCAGTTTCGATCCCACCATGGGCTCTTTCTCCATTGTTTCCGTCGTCGTTGCCACCATCCCCGTGGGGGTGGTGTTGCTAGAGTGCGTCGCTCACTTGGGCCACGATAGTAGGAATCAGTGCGGCCAACTGTTGAGCGATCAGGGCTGCCATGTCGGCGTTCCCTGTTCCTTGACTGTTACTGGCAGGAGCATCATTAGTCCTTGGTGCTCTGCCTCTGCCTCTGCCTCTGCCCCTTGGGGCTTCACTCCCGCCACTATTGTTGCGGGTAACTCTTCGAGGCGGCATGTTCTAATCATAGAAAGGTAAACACATAAGCTTAAATCATTTCAAAGTGTATATCCATAACACTCATCAAGTCCAGTATTCCATGTCAATATCACACTTATTGTCATCATACATCACATGCAATTCGTACAGTTCCCACACCACGAATTGATAATGTTTCAATAATAATCCATCACAATAGTTGTAAATCCATGTATACAATCACGTTTAGTCTAGCGGAGGTTGTCTATTTCCTCATCTTTCGAGGTTTCAGACATAGCCTCCTCAGGGTTAATCTCAATATCCAAGGTCAAGCGCATAGCGTGATCTATGAAGATCTCTTCGGGTTTGATACCCGGATTTTGATAAACCAACTCGGCGCGCAGAGGGAACGGAAGATCCAATAGAAGCATCCCATAAAAGAGTGAGCACAAGGGCTCTCTCATAGGGTGAAAAGATCACATAACAAATAGATGAACAATCAAGCAGCGAGGAACACATACACGAGATATAATATGCATACAGAGTCCTAGCATGCAAATCTACATGAAGGTTCCTAGGTTATAGTCTAGGTCAAGCGTATTGCCTAATTCTCTATAACCAATGGCTCTGATACCAATCTGTCACACCCCCGCTAAAAGCGGAAACACGGGGATGTAACGAGACCGGGATCGTCATAACACATGATAAGCGATAGAGATGCAATATAATAAATGATGA
Organism: Flaveria ramosissima; assembly: GCA_025215565.1. Classification (NCBI taxonomy): domain Eukaryota; kingdom Viridiplantae; phylum Streptophyta; class Magnoliopsida; order Asterales; family Asteraceae; genus Flaveria; species Flaveria ramosissima. The sequence goes on along the minus strand of CM046043.1, from coordinate 14,053,721 downwards.
CAAGCGTGTCATGACGACACCCAACAACAAGGGGACTTGTGTCGTGTTTAGTCAATGTTCATGACAACATAGCCATAAGCATAACATGATGATGATACACATAATCACATAATGATGAAATTGTAAATGTAAATTCCCACAACCCGGGAACAAGTTTTAGAAGATTGTAATTGTTTACACAAATCAACATTGTTCAAAATGGTCAACATAATTGTTGGTGAGCTCGCAGGTTTGAGTAATAAAAATGTAAGTGATGCTGTATAAGTAAGCGTAATGGAATACCGTGATTATAGTTATATCACAAGTAAAATCACATGACATGAGCTTTGCAACCAAACCTAGCACCGTACACAAAGAAATTGTCGGCATATATTCACCCAAGGGCCCGTTCCTGGCCATTGATGGTACCAACTAGTATACCATCGAACAAGGGTGGGGGTGTCAACCCAGTAATACTACCAATACCTAACCGTCGGTTCCCACATTGGAATTAAATAGTTGCAAAGATAGAACCACACAGCAGACCCAAGCATGTATCAATTCGTACTTGCAACACAGTATCACGTTGATTCCTTGTATGTAAAATGTAAGTAAGTTGTACAGCATTGAAAATGAGTAAGCATACTTTTCCCCCAAGTTGTAAATGATTGAAATATTGTATAAGCGTAAAAAGGGGCCACGAAACTCACTTGTTAAGTGGTAAGTATGTATGATCAATGAAATCCCAAATGTTGAATGCAGATAAACAGTCAAACACCTATTGACAGTTATTGTAAGCATTAATGATATGAAATAAACGCGTAATAATGTTCGGTCGGTTCGGGTTGTATCGGTTGGGTCGCGTGTAGCACACATAAACAGACACACGTACCAGACCCTATGTAGATCCAAGTACAAGACGTTGTCGCCATTGATGATGATGTTTGAGTAAAGTTTCATTGTCATTGAGAAAGTATTGAACATGTGTCAATAGTTATAAGTCGGTTGATAGTTGTAAAACGTCAGTTTAGTTTGTCTAGAATAGTATTTGTGCCCTTTTTAGCGTTGACTTTAATATTTGTGGCCGAACAATGGCTATTGTGTTAATGTTACCTCAACATCACACATCATACTCACACCACGCACAAGAAGGAATCACACACAACAATTTCAGTCGCACGACAAGACCAGACGCACGACTCAACCTCCATACGCACGAATCAACCCTCAATCGTGCGAATCAGCTTCATTCGTACGATTGAGCCTTCATTCGTATGTCTGGCATTCAGTCGTACCACACAACACCCAATCGCACGACTCAACCTCCATACGCACGAATCAACCCTCAATCGTGCGAATCAGCTTCATTCGTATGATTGAGCCTTCATTCGTATGTCTGGCATTCAGTCGTACCACACAACACCCAATCGCACGACTCAACCTCCATACGCACGAATCAACCTTCAATCGTGCGAATCAGCTTCATTCGTACGATTGAACCTTCATTCGTGCGATTGGACTCCAGTCGTGCGAATCACGCACAATCGCATACACTCAGTCGGTCACCTGACTCAATCGCACACAATCATTCATACGCATGACTCAATCGCATACAACACAAGTCGCACGACTCAGTCGCACGACATGCCCAGTCGCACAACTCAGTCGCACGATTGACTCAGACGCATGGTTCAGTCGCACAACTCACTCAGTCACACGGCTCAATCGCATGACAGACCCAGTCGCCTGGACAGCAGATTCGCGACTGTGGTCGGGCTGAGCAGCCCCCGAGCTGCTCTAAACGCGGGTTTTACACCACAAGGACTTCCAGAAACACTCAACAAACATACACAAACATGAAACACAAGCAGAAAGACCTCACACGCACCCATACGGCCTTGTGTGTTCGGGTTGAACCAGAACACCCGAAACCCTAGTTTGGACAGCCGTAAAAAGGCAAGAAAAGAGACAACCAAAGTCGTCTACCTGCTAGGAATGAGTAGTCTAAGCTGTAGATGAAGACTAGACGACGAAAACGAGACCACACGGGTAGGATTTGGTGCTAGAATGAAGAAGATGTGTTTGTAGAGAGTGAAGAGATGAAGAAGATGGTGAAAATGGTGATTTAGGGCTGGTATGGGGTTTATATACCCAGCCCAAGTTTGCAAAATTATAAATTTAGTCCCTGCACTTAACCCTCGAGTTTTCCCAAATTTGGTTCGGTTGAAAAACGACTTTATTAGATGTTTTATATTAATTGTAAAAGTGCATTTAATGATATTATGACTTAAGAAATGGTTATGTTAGTGACGTTTAATATATATAAAATGATATATTTGACGTTTTCGAAAATGGGAGTTTTAAATAGTTTTTACGGTTAACATATAATTATAACGAATACACACACAACGATGATAATGCACACATGATTTCCACATAAAGAATTAAATAAGGACGAGGAATGATCGATCAGAGAATGTTTAACGGATAATCACGTTAATTGACGGACCTTAAGGTGACGGATGTCACAGTATCCCCCAGTTGAGAGAATTTCGTCACGAAATTCAGCTGGAGTTAGGTCTAAGAGTGTCATCCTCGAAAAGATGTGGATATTTGAGTTTCATCTGATCTTCTCGTTCCCATGTAAACTCTGGCCCTCGTTTTGAATTCCACCTTACGCGAACAATAGGTATCCTACTGCGCTTCAGTTGCTTGACCTTTCGATGCATGATCTCAATGGGTTCCTCAACAAAATGAAGCTTTTCGTCAATCTTGATTTCCTCGATTGGCACGTGAAGGGATTCGTCGGCCAAACACTTCTTGAGGTTTGACACATAAAAAGTATCATGCACACCGCTGAGTTCTTGTGGCAACCTTAACCGGTAAGCCACTGGACCGATTCTTTCAGTGATCCATGGTCCAATGTATCTTGGGGCTAACTTCCCTTTCTTTCCAAATCGAACAACTCATTTCCAAGGGGAGACTTTGAGTAATACACGATCCCCAACGTTGAATTCTAGAGGCTTCTGACGATTGTCGGCATAGCTCTTTTGGCGATCTCGTGCGGCTTTAAGTCGGTCTTTGATTTGAAAGATCTTGTCAGTTGTTTCTTGAATGATCTCTGGGCCGGTTAGCTGGCTTTCACCAATTTCGGCCCAACAAACGGAAGATCTGCATTTCCTTCCATACAACGCTTCAAATGGAGCACACCCAATGCTTGTATGGTAGCTGTTGTTGTAGGAGAACTCAATCAACGGTAGATGAGCATCCCAACTACCTCCAAAATCGATTACACACGCTCTCAACATGTCTTCTAGCGTCTGTATAGTTCGTTCACTTTGGCCATCTGTCTGAGGGTGATAGGCGGTGCTCATGTCTAATCGAGTGCCCATCGCTTTCTGTAGTGTCTGCCAAAAACGTGAAGTAAATCTGCTATCACGGTCGGATATGATTGACACCGGCACCCCGTGCCGTGTCACGACCTCTTTGATGTACAATCTCGCCAACTTATCCATCTTGTAATCTTCTCGGATAGGCAAGAAATATGCTGACTTTGTCATTCGATCCACAATGACCCATATCGAGTCATGACAGCTGCTTGTTCTAGGGAGTTTGGTAATGAAATCCATAGCTATGTTCTCCCATTTCCACTCGGGAATTTCAGGTTGCTGTAGTAATCCTGATGGTTTCTGATGTTCAGCTTTGACTTTGGAACACGTCAAGCATCTGCTGACGTCAACCAAAGTCGTCTACCTGCTAGGAATGAGTAGTCTAAGTTGTAGATGAAGACTAGACGACGAAAACGAGACCACACGGGTAGGATTTGGTGCTAGAATGAAGAAGATGTGTGTGTAGAGAGTGAAAAGATGAAGAAGATGGTGAAAATGGTGATTTAGGGCTGGTATGGGGTTTATATACCCAGCCTAAGTTTGCAAAATTATAAATTTAGTCCCTGCACTTAACTCTCGAGTTTTCCCAAATTTGGTTCGGTTGAAAAACGACTTTATTAGATGTTTTATATTAATTGTAAAAGTGCATTTAATGATATTATGATTTAAGAAATGGTTATATTAGTGACGTTTAATATATATAAAAATAATATATTTGACGTTTTCGAAAATGGGAGTTTTAAATAGTTTTTACGGTTAACATATAATTATAACGAATACACACACAACGATGATAATGCACACATGATTTCCACATAAAGAATTAAATAAGGATGAGGAATGATCGATCAGAGAATGTTTAACGGATAATCATGTTAATTGACGGACCTTAAGGTGACGGATGTCACAGTTCTATTGGTTCGAAAAAAAGATGGTACATGGCGGTTTTGTGTCGACTACCGTGCCTTAAATTCTATTACAGTTAAAGATCGCTTTTCTATTCCGTCCATTGACGAGTTGTTTGATGAGTTACACGATGCCCAGTTCTTTTCGAAATTGGATTTGTTAGCAGGTTATCACCAAATTCGCATTGCTAGCGGGGATGTTATAAAAACTGCTTTTCGCACTCACGACGGCCATTATGAATTTTTAGTTATGCCCTTTGGGCTTACAAATGCACCCTCCACCTTTCAACGGCTTATGAATGATGTGTTTCGGCCCTTTTGCGACGGTTCGTATTAGTATTTTTTGATGACATTCTCATATATAGCAAGACTTGGTCTGAACATCTACGGCACATTACTCTCACCCTACAATTACTGTTGGATCATAGTTTAGTGGCAAAACTCTCCAAGTGCATCTTTGGGCAAACTCACGTGGCTTACTTGGGTCACATTATCTCCTCTAATGGTGTCGCCGTTGATCCGGATAAGATTCATACCATCCAACAATGGCCTCTTCCGCAGAATGTCAAACATGTTCGGAGTTTTTTGGGTCTTACTGGGTATTACCGGCGCTTTATTAAGAACTATGCTTCCGTAGCCGGTCCTCTCACCGATCTCTTGAGAAAAGATGCTTTTTGTTGGAATGAACACACCCTACATGCCTTTACCCATCTCAAACACCTTCTCAGTTCCACCCCTGTTCTACACCTTCCTGATTTTTCTAAACCTTTTACAATCTGATGCTTCTGGGTCAGGAATTGGAGCTGTTTTGTCTCAAGATAACCACCCCTTGCTTATTTTAGTAAGAAACTTTGCCCTCGTATGCAGCAAGCTTTGGCTTATCATCGTGAAATGTATGCTATTACACAAGCAATTGCCAAGTGGCGTCAATACTTATTGGGCCATAAGTTTACTATCCTCACTGACAAACAATCCTTAAAATGCCTTCAAGATCAGGTTATCCAAACTCCCGAGCAACAAAAATGGTTGGGTAAATTGTTAGGATTCAATTTTGATATTGTTTACCGACCCAGAAAACAAAACAGTGCTGCCGATGCTTTATCCCGTGTTCCCTCTGGTCATTTAATGGCTATTTCTGCTCCAGTTCCCACCTTATTGCATGACATAGCAGCAGCTGCTCAATCTGATTCCGAATTGGCATCCTTACTTCACCGTTATCTCGCGGATCCTAGTCAATTTCCTGACTATTCAGTCAAAGATGGCTTACTATTATTTAAAGGCCGCTTGATGGTTCCTAATGATTCCGCCCTACGCCAACAGCTGCTCTTTGAATTTCACTCTTCGGCTATGGGCGGCCACTCGGGTGTTACACGTACTTATCAACGGCTATCCGCTACCTTCTATTGGAAACACATGAAGGCTGTTGTTATAGACTTTATTGCCCACTGCCAAGTATGCCAGCAAACTAAACCTTCTTTTTTATCCCCTGGTGGGTTACTTCAGCCACTCCCAATTCCGAATGCAGTTTTCGAAGATATAGCAATGGATTTTATCACTTGCTTTCCGGTGTCACAAGGAAAGACCGTTATTATGGTGGTAGTTGATCGGTTATCCAAGTACGGCCACTTTATCGCCTTACCCTCTTCCTTTAATAGTATTACGGTTGCCTTCGCATTCGTTAATGACATCGTTCGTTTACATGGCATTCCGCTATCAATTGTTACTGATCGTGATACTCGCTTTATGACCGAGTTTTGGAAAGAGTTGCATCGTGTTAATGGTACCACCCTTAAATTCAGCACCGCTTACCATCCCCAAACGGATGGTCAATCTGAGGCGCTTAATCGTTGCTTAGAGATGTATTTACGATGTTATGTGGCTGATCACCCTAACAAATGGTTACACTTTCTTCCTTGGGCCGAGTTCTGGTATAACACCTCCTACCAAACATCATCTAACATGACACCTTTTGAAGTTTTATATGGTCGCAAGCCTCCTTCGCTTCTTCGCTATATTCGGGGATCTACTGCCAATTCCGAATTGGAAGGTCAGTTTTTGGAACGTGACACTGTTTTAGCTCTACTAAAAACAAATCTTGCGAAGGCTCAAACCCGTATGAAGTTGGCTGCGGATAAACACCGAAAAGATGTGCAGTTTATGTGGATGATTGGGTGTTTGTGAAGTTACAACCCTACCGTCAAGGCTCGGTTCGTCTTCAATGCCACCATAAACTTGGCCCCCGCTATTTTGGTCCATACCGGGTACTAGCTAAAATAGGGGCAGTTGCTTATAAATTGGATTTTCCGGCCACTGCTAGGATCCACCCGGTATTTCATGTCTCCTTATTGTGCAAGTGTGTTGGCAAACCAAGTACTCAAATCACCCCCTTACATCTGGTTGATTCTACCTCTACTATGATCCTTCAACCACAAGCGGTGCTTCAAACTCGTACAGTTTCTAAAAGTGGTCAACTGGTTCATCAATGTCTTATTCAATGGGAGAGTCTTACTCCAGATGAGGCCACGTGGGAGGATACCGTCCAGCTTCGCCAACAATTTCCACACTTTCACCTTGAGGACAAGTTGGTTCCTAATGGGGGAAGTATTGTCGTGAACCCAACGAGCCAGCAAGATGCAAATAATACACACATTATAAACCCACAACAACCAAGAAGGAGTGAAAGAGTAAAAGTGCAGCCCAAAAAATTTGAGGACCACATCATGTGTGCCACATCAGCCATACTCTAACAGAAATTAGTTGCACCATTGTATTTAAGGTAATTATTGAGTGATGAAGAGGCAGGCAATTTGTTAGATCTCTTTGGTCATTTCTTCTCTTATCTCATATTCTGTATCTCTATTTTCCATTCCCATTTTCCCAATCTGTCAATCTATCAGTATTCATTTCCTTGATTTTGTTCTATAGAGTGAGTCATTCCACCTACTGAAAGGGTTGGGAGTGCAGTCTCGAAAATGAACAGGTGGAGTTGAGATAACACCTATATTCCGATCAAGCTGGTACATTTTCCATTAATAAAAGATTAAGAATTCAATGCTCCACAAGATTACTTGAATTTCAACTGCCTCGGTTATCGAGAAAGATGCAAGGATGAAGGCAAAAAGCCTTTAAATGGCAGTTCGGTAGTTTTACATGATAATCTTGATGTATCATTCATATAGTCCATGTTAAATAGGTTGTTGGGAGATACGTAAGTCTTGTCAATGACACAATAGTCCATTCATATCGTCAACCGTAGATACGTACAGACTATTATTGTAAGAGACACATGGAGATGATGTATCACTTGCCGGATATACAAAAGATTTGTTGTTATTCTTTTTTAACATGCGAATCCTACACGTCATGATGTATTGTTGGGTGACGATACATAATTGTCGTTTACATTTTATATTAATTTGAACGATACCACATGCATAGGTATTGCTGGATGGAGAGTTATCAAAATCATATTGGATTAATACTTTGAATATTTAAAAGTCAATGACTAATTATAAACAAAATTTGTGAAATGACTATTCTCATAATGATCCATTGATATTTTACACTTTACTGATCATGCTCCTTTTTCTATAACTAGAAATGCTTTTCACTCTTAGGTTCGGGCACATATAATTATAACTGAGGCTAAAAATTGATTAGTTTCATAGATAATAGGCTGGTTAATTGTTTTTTGATTAGCCTGCTTTGATAGTTTAATTTACTTGTTAAGTGTTTTTTATAAATTTGAATAGGTTGTTTTAGGCATAAGATTTTTGAAAAGGTCCTATTTTTTTAGTATGATTGGGGCCTAAAAAACGTTGATCTGGCCTTACTCTCTTTTCTCATAGTAAAATCTTTTAAAATCTTATTATATAATTCTCTTCTCTCTATATATATGTGAGAGAGAGAGAGAGAGAAGCAAACTATTTCATTGATAATTGAGGAGGATTGTAAAATTGTGACTCACACGTTTCCACAATCTAGGAATATATTTGTGAGATCAACCATCAAATTAGACTCTAAGATGCACTTTTATGCTCTCATTTTATAACCTTTATTCACAATCTTAAATCTACTCATACATATAATATGTGAAGTGTGAACCAAAATTACAAATTTATTGAATCAAAGTGCTTCTAATGGTTCTCACGTGTTTAGGATCAGGAACTAAACATAGATGACAAACAAACTGAACCACCAATTCTTTTAACCTTAACTCACAGTCATGCACATTCACAAAACTGTGAACCCATGTTACAAAATAAGTGAATCACTTTTGCTTCTTACATTTCTCGGTTTATTTTGTTTCTCGTTTGATCCTATATCTAAATTTTCGTATATTTTTTTTCTATCTGCAGGTTTCGGCTTCTCATTCTAACCTGTTAGATTTCCAGTCTTTTATTATAGGAACGAGTACATAATCTTTATATTAACAGATTATGTGTGAGTTTAAGAGTTAAGAGGGAAGTGTAAATATCTAGTGAGTGTCCAAATACTTTTCTAGGGTATTTCTCCCTTTTAAGGGTTACATTTTAACCTCGATAGGACGTATTATAAAGGGTATATCTCGCTTACATTTGTGTAATTTGCTTTGATTTTTATTTCAAATAAACTAGACTATGATTGTTTATATAATAACTTTGGTAATAGTATTTAGTGTATATAACGATTTGTAAATAACTGAAGGAAGTTGTGTGAGAAAACACGGAGTCATGTACTAAAAACAACCTGATTAATACGAAACCATATTGACCCGTTACATGTTCTGTCCACTTAGTTTCTCTAATTTTAAAGTTTCTCACCATGGATCTGAATTTCAGGTCTACGGATACCGAATGTGTAAGAAATATAAATGAGTTTGCCAAAGAGAATTGGTAAAGATTTGCTTCGGATGATTTTACCCCTTTATCGGGCCACCTGCTCAAATACCCTATAAGAATCGACGCTGATGGCAAAGTCGGCCTGTTACCTGATTACTAACTTTTTGTTGATGCTGGTGGTAAGATCCTTGGTGTTGTATCTAACCTCCCTAATGCCTTAACTACCTAAAGTTTTAAACACCCAAAGTTCATAAGAAGTTAAAACTTTGACCCAACAGACCATTATATGGTTATATGTATGTAACATAAACGTAAAGGGTGTTTTCGATACATTAAGGCTTATAACGCCTTACCGGGCTTTTTTTTCCACGTTTAGGTAGACGTATTTAGGAAGTTACAGGATGGGTTACTCATGAATGAATCCCTAGAAGATCATATGAAGTATACTGTACGTAAAGGGTGAATTATGTTTTTTGGTTACCTTTTGCTAACTTTCTTGTTTGAACATACTGATTTATGACAAAAAATGCAAATGTATATAAAATGATTACGTTTAGATTATAAAATTTTATCTCAATTCCTCTTTATAAATTTTTGTTTAAAATATTTAACTAGTTTAACTTATGTCATAATACATATAAAAATAAAAAAGATAAAGAGGTTAAATGTATCAACTCATAAACCCGTCAGATTAATTTGTCAAAATTCAAACCACAAATTTCATGTTATAGCAAAACCCAAGCCCGCCAGGTTAGAAGCAGCAGACTTTAGCTAAATGTGTTCAAGGGTTCGACCTAGATCTATTTATATCAAAATCCGAACGATGAATTTCGTGTAAGCTCCGTGTCGTATAAAAATACACATTCTTACTTAATGAGCATGAGATCACATAACGTGTTTCCTTTTAAGGGTTTTGGTATTTTAATAACAATTATATAAAAAGTAAAATAAACTTGCACCAACACAAACAAAGTGATATAGCAACATAGGATTGGATAAATCTTGGGCTATTAAACTCTTTACAAAACCATTTTCTTAAAATTATTTGGTACCAGAAAACCACTCACTAAAAGCTTATGTAACAGTAACTTTGCCAACCATACCAGCACCTTGGTGTGGTGCACAATAGAAACTATAAGTCCCCTTTTCAGTTAAAGTCACTGAGTACTCCTCTCCACCAGCATTCAAATAATCATCTTCACCCATCGAAATCTTCGAAGCATCGACACCGGCCGGGATCTCATCCTCATCAAACACAACGTTGTGCGGGAACCCGCGGTTGTTCTTGAAAACAATCTTCTCGCCTGCTGGGACACTGAAGGTGGATGGCTCAAAAGCCAAACCACCATCATTGTCCCCCAGCAGGACTTCGATGGCCAGCGCGTTGCTTGCAAGCAACGCGCTGGCTGAAACAGCGACTGCTGCAATCGCTGCGTCTTTCAGTGAGGCTTTCACTGAAAGCTTGGGGCTAGCAGCCGCCACCTTGACGCTGGTGGCGGCTGCGTTAGCCTTTGTGGATACGGCCTTGAGGCCGGTGAATGATGGGACGGAAACAGCAGATGATATTACACTTGCCATTTGTGAATGTAGTTTGTGGTGTTGTGAAGGATAGAGGTGTTAGATTATAAAGTGATGTGGTTGGTTTTTTGGTTCAATTTGTGTGGTGTGTGTTCGTTGAGTGATCAAATGGTTTGGGTGTTTGGATAATGTAATATGGGTGTAGTGAAGGTTGAGGATTGAGTTATCTTTTTGTGTATTGGTGATATTTTTGTCCACGTGGATAATGTTATCTATCCACTTATCTGACGTGGGGGTCTTTGATTGGTTGAAAATATGAGGGGAATGAAACCATTTTGAATAAGAGGATGCAAATGATCGACATCCAATATATGAAAAGAATATAAAAAGTTCAAAAAAAAACTAACAATTTGTGTGATAGTAACAAACAAGAGTACAAATTAGGCGTAGTGGTTTTTTTTTCTATAATAAAAAGAGACGTTCCTACTATTTATATTTTTGTTTTTTTATAACGTTATTTTTTTCGTGCTATTTTCTTGGTCTTGTGATTTCAATTGCAAAACATTAGTTGTGCTGTTACAAAACTGCACGTTTTACCACCTTTACTTTACCTTATTAAGAGAGGCGGAGCTTAGAGAATAGTAATCTTGTTGTCATGTGGCATAAAGTCATAAAGGTCACAAATTCGAGTTGTGAAAACAGTCTCTTAAAAAATACGGGTAAAAAGTCGTACATGAGACCCAAATGACCTGCCACAACCCTCTCGTCTTAGACCCACATATATAGATCAGAACACCATCATCTATTTTTTTTTTTCATAAGCAATGTATTTTGATCATTTTATACATGAATAGGGGGAGCAAAATCAACGATAATACATATACATGAACAAAATCAACTCACATAATAATGGAATCGATGAATCGCACATGTTGTGAAACAATGCTTGCCAATTGAAGATGAGTAGATGATGATGATCGTCGATTGTCATCGTATGCTATTAATTATATTCCATCTCACGATCCACGTACATATGTATTAGCTATTCAGGTTTTTTATAATATCATTAGCCGGCCTTTTCCCGATAATGCAAGTTTTCATCGGGTTAGGACCGACCTGGACCAAGGACCCAAATAGCTCCAAACTAATGACTAAGGACCAGACCACTTGTATGTAGAATGGGTCGTGCGGTCTGGCCTCTCATCTTTTGGTCCGGTATTTCCAGTCTACCAGAATTATGCTCATCCTATTGATGCTAACGCGCAGTTTATCTTCTCAACATTCCTCTCCAATTCATCAGCTACCTTGATCATGGATGACCTCAAGGTTTCAACTTTCATCATTTTCATCATTGTATTTGAGTTCAAGTGGTTTTTGCAGGAAAGAATGCTATTTACATGCTTCAAAATTCATGGTGTGGTACTTGTATTGTACTACTAGTTTTCTAGTACAATTTTTGTAGTACTGCTTTTCTTTTTTCTTTTTTTTCTTTTTTTATCTGGAAAAATAAAATTTGTTCTAATTTACAAATTATTTACAAATTAGTTTATACAATCATTTATCACTTTAGTTATGTTGTATTTTTTTAACAACTGTTGGTTTAACCGATAGAACAGGTTTCAAGATCCGGATTATAGTAGATGAAACACAAACAAATAATTATATAATTTAATGATACAATAAATTATTTACAAGTATAATATTGACATACGTTATAGGTACAATTAAAGGAATATACATATAAATCTATACATAAAATAGTAGCATACTGCAGTTTTTACCTCACAAAAGTGGAAAGATGTCATCACCTTCATCATCCATATCAAGATACTTGAATCCAAGAGTAGCAGCATTACCATTTGGATCTTGATAATTAAAGGATTGATTCACATAGCATTTCATTTCATGAAACAGATTCAAATTATCCACAAGCTTGTGAAATACATTGCATCCACAACACTGCACCAATTCAGTCAAGCAGATAAATCATCAGCATTTCCGCAATATTAACCAGAAAAAAGGAGGCAAAATATGCACACGCACGCACAACTGGTGCCAAAAGGAGCATAAAAACAGTCAAGTGAAACGGTTTTTTTAATAAAAAGAATGATGATCAGTTCCATACGACTAAAAGTTTACCAATTAAACATACATCTCAACGGGCCTGCAATGACCACACAGTTCTTTCCTAATGCAGTAATGTTTAATGCATTAATACGTCTATCAATGAGAACAAAGGGCAAACTACACGAAGCAGAAACGAGCATTACACCTTTCTTGACTATAGCTTCCAAGTTTAGATTTGCGCAAAAATGAAACCAACTTACAAATCATTATTGTTTTTACCTTATTTGACTGACTTCACATCTAAATTATTGGCGTGGCACTGGTTGACGCTGTGCCAAACAACACGATGCCACATCAAAAAAAAAAGGAAATTTATTTATAGGTTTGAAAAACTGATTTTTGAAATGTCACGTCAGATGCCACCTGAGATATACATACACACTGAAATGATAAATAAGATGTCATCACATAAAAAATGACCTGCGAGCTGAAAATGTCGTTTGTTGCTACATACACCAATTAAATAGATCCTGGTTGCTAAACTGGTAATAAAAATGTTAGTTGGACTCTCTTTTGTACCTAATTAAAAGTAGGTAGCTAAAATCAGAGACAAAATAAGTCCGGGTCTATTTCATGCATTTTGCCCAACATAAAACACACGCACACACATGGCCATAGATTATAACAATTTAACATATATTTCATCGGTTCCACAATATCTAGACATATTTTCCTCATGTAGTCATGTTTAACACATTAAACAATATATCTTTCAAATAGAATAAATAAGTATTTTATAGAAAAAAAAGCATCTACAAACAGAGAGAGTTATAAACATGAAGCGTCACACCAGATGACTATGGCATGTACACTGAAACGAGAAATAAAATGTCACGCCAGCAGGTTTTAGAAAAACAGCAAAAATAACCTGGTGGAACAGGTAAAACATTACTACTGGTATGTATCTTGGTTACTAATATCATAGTTAAATATAAGTTGGTTTCTATACTTAACTTAAAGTAGTTTGCTAAATTTAGGAAAAAGTGTGAAACTGTTGTTTCTATTTCGTGTACTTTGCCCTAGAACAAATAACATTGGACAAATAATTGTAACAAATAAGCATCTCTTGAAGAGAAATAACTGTAAGAAAGCATGAGTACCTGAACAAAGACGGTGCCATCAGTATATGCATGTGGATTAATAGCACGTGTTGTTCTTTGACCACATACATTACAAGTAAACGCAACACGCATACGACGCCTTGGCGATTTGGTGAAGAGGGACCATGGGAAGGTGGAGATATTTTGTGTACTAGATTCTTGCTCACCACCACCACCTGCAGGCATTGGCGGCCCTTCCATACCCGACCCTGTTGTCCAACCCCTAACATTTGCTGCACTAAGAACTAATCCCATTGCATCATCCTATAAAAAAGAGCACCCCACATGAATCAAACTTACTAATTGGAAGAACACAAGTTAGCACCATAAAAACTAATGATTAGACTACATGTCACAATAATCACATAAATGCAACATCCAAATACCCATCAATGAAACTTGGGGTATGCTCAAGATTGCTAATTATAAAACTTATGTTTCTCAAAAGAAGAAGCAAATAATCAGCTGAAAAAAAAGCAATGAAAGCAAAAGCCCTTGGATTTGCTTCTGCTGTAACAAAATGCAATAATCAAATAACTGATGTTTGAGTATCTGGAATTCTGCTTATTATACAGAAGCAATTGCATCAATTAAGAAATGATCCTGATAACACACAATCAATCAAAACATTTCACTCTTATGAACATATTCAAAAGATCACCTTAGAGAAACTTCGATTGCTGGAAACCGGCACAATACTAGCATCATTAGACTCTGATCGAAGCCCAAATTCGTTATCATCTTCTGTAAACACAAATAAAAGATCAAAATCTTTAAAAATTCGATCTTCAAACAACCCAAGATCTTGATAGTTGCTTACTCTTGGAGGAGATGAGGGATCGGTGAACCCTTTTGGGGATTTGATCTTTTGATTTGGGGGAAAAGATCGAAAGGGATGATGGAGAAGATACGATTGATGCAGATGATGCAAGGGTTTCCATAATTGCAGTAATTAAAGATTGAAAGATGAAAATGGATTACAGGAAGCAATTAGATTCCACAGGGAGATGGAGTGGGTAGGGTTCAATGAATATGATTGAGAAAGTATCTTGAGATTGAAAGCTATGTGTATGTTATTAGAATCATATTATTATTTATATGGATACACACGATTTATAAATCGTCATCTCCTACGGTCTCTTCTGGTCTTATATGGGACGTATAAGATTGACGCCACTGAAAATAGAAAAAATTTAGTAGGTTGTCAGATTGTTATACGTTTCATATAGTCTTATACGACCCATGTAGATCTATACTACGCGTATATCAAAATTCGACACTGACAACGAGTAAAATTCAGGGGGTTATTAGAGAGGTTATACGCCCCTATATGGCTGGCTATACAACCCCCTATGCAACGCGTATAGGACTATATGACCTATATAGAATTCTTGGGTTGTTGATTTATACTGTGTTCATCAACAACAACAAATGATCAACTTAGTTATTGAAATCATCAATTGTAACTAAGTTACTTTTAAAGGAACTTATACTGAGGTGTTACTACTGATGTAATTGAATAACCACCAACAATAATAACCGTTAACTGGCACACTCGTTCACAAAGGATTATGTTGTTTCGACTTAACTCTTTTGATGATTAGCCACCCGTATTAGAAAGGTCTTTGGTCTATTGTTGTATGTTGTATTCATAACAAAACTTGTATGTTAGCTCTTGTCTTCACTTGAATTATCCATGTAACTACTATTTATGAAACCTGCAACACGTAGTGGTGGTGGTTGTTATGAAGATAAATCTTAAGTGGCTTTGACACCATTGTAAACACGTTAAAGTTTGAGGGAGTCGGATTAAAAGGTGAGATAATTAACAGACATGATGAAGTGAGTGTACATATATCTATGCAGTTAGAAATGTTATTGAAGTTGCAATGCTTGGGTAAACATATATTTATTGGTGCAATGGATAGAATGTTATTCTTGCTCCAAAGAAAATGGGTCGCTAGAGCCATTCATGGGGAACACGTGGGTGATACATACCTTATTAAGATAAAGGACATTATTTAGTCTCACCTTAGAAGAGGATATTTTGCAATTAGCTTGCAATGTGATAGTCATTAAAGGATTCTAAACGATGGTAGTAAGGAAGGTAGATCAAGAAAGTATCAAGGTTGTAAAATCCGTCCTCTTACACCATCAATATTGTCGCTTTGCCCCAAAGAGATTACGGATTTGCTTTTGTTGTCCGGGTAAAAACTTCTCAGGGAGGTCACTCATCCTTGGATTGCTGACACCTGAACACGCTTAACTGTAGAGTTCCCCTCTCATCCACAACCAATACGCCCAAAACGCATTGATGATGTTAGAAACCAGACATTCCTTATGAACCAAGAATCTTTACTGTTCACGCCCAATGTAGAATTTGCCTAGAGTGTTACAAAGGTAGAGAAAATATGATGTGTTAAATCCGATTGTCTTTTGTGGGTTATTTATAAGAGATACAACTATCAAGTGTTACCAAATGTAGAGATGCGAGACAATATTCTATTTTCCTTTTCGAGTGGTTTGCGAACATGTTTTCGTATCTAAGTAGTCTTGGTCTTACCAAAAATTCCTTTATGATGCAAGTATTTGATTTTGGCGTCTTGGGACGGGGACTTAATAGTGACGTCGATGCCTCTTCTTTTTACATATTTTAGCATCTCGTCTTTACCTTAGGGTTTGACCTACTTGATTTAGCATCTTTTTCAATATCTTAGTTCTTTCGTTGGTGTGTAATATTTTATCTATTTCTTATCTTCATGTTTATATTGTATAAATGGCAAACCGGCTGGTGGTTGGGTTGATTTTTCGAACTTTTTTTCTTTTCTTATTTATTGATTGATTTATTACTAGCGGCTTCAAATTTTGTGTATTCTAATATGTATTTTGTAAACATTATAAATTCATGTTCAAGATAGTTCCTTTTTTTTTAAATATTATATACTTATGTATCAATATTGAGATTAATCATGACATTGTTTTGATAACTCATCCCGTCATGAAAATATTGGTAATTAAAGAAACCATTGGTTTATTGTTATATCAACCGACTATAGACTTTTGCAGCTTAATAGTTTGCCAACAGCAATCAACTATATTATTTTTTAGAAACTATTGTTTTCTTTTTCTTTCGTCTAACGATTTCAACAACACTCAACAAATTATATAAGATACTTAATCAATTTGACAAATTACTAATATAACATGAAATCACTAACAAAAAAAACTTAATTACTGATAGAGTCTAGTTGAATAATATCCAATCAACACAACCCCATTGGAACTAAGAAATTCATGATTGTTTCTTCAGTTATACCAAACAAATTTCAACTAATCCTAAACATAATTGCTATAATTAAACCATGTTTGGATGTGATACTTAAAGCCATGGATATTGATATATTTATTTTTTTTTCGAACTTCGAAAGTCAAAAGAATTACTGATAGAATTCAAGAGTAAACTTGCTAAATCCAATAGTCATTGGTTCCATGTTGGACCCTCTGTGTTGCTGCTTGCTAATAGAGGTCTACAAAGCGGTTTATTTTTCCAATCCAATTCGGTTTTAAGCCGGGCCGGTTTTTTTGCATATGTACAAACCGTTTTTTTTTTTAAAACGGTTCGGTTTCAAAGTGGTTTTTCATCAAGAATCCTCAAACCCCTCAAATCGGTTTGGACCGGTTTGTAAACTATTTTTTAAACCGGTTTTTATCCCGGTTTAACCAGCTTTTTAATTGAAACGAGTTTTGAGTGCCGGGCTACCAAACCGATATACAAACTGCTGGTTTTTTTTATCAAACCAGATCGGTTTATTTTACACGTTTTTTTCAAATCGGTTTTCTTGTACACCTCTGAACGCTATTGTTTGTTTAGTAGTTGCTCGCTGCAATGGGTCATTCTAATTTTGTAGCCCAATCCACATATTATATATATACTACTTACCAACTTTCTTATGCATTGAGGGTTGTACAACATGCTTTAAAAGTTGTACTCATCATTTGTCTTATTTGTTTTTAATATTTTACGTTTTTAGTTTAACCCAATACTTTTACATCTTTTACAATATAGCCCAAATATTTTATATTTTTAACTTTGGTCCCTATACTTTTTATTTTTTTTTTTAATTTCGTTTTACATTTTGGTCTATAAATTTGCGAGTTAACACGTCGCAGCGTGCGTGTTTGGTTCAACGTTGCTTTTTTTTTCCGTTTAACGGACCCGTCGCAACGCGCTGGTCCAAGATCAACGTACTTATTGTTTTGTATATTTTACGTTTCATTTAATGGTGGTGTGTCCTTAGTGCTACGTTTCGGTCCAAGATTGGTTTTATTTTTTCGTTTTTCATACGAGTTTTTCGGTGTAGGTCGTCGCTAACGATGGTGTGTCATTGGTACAACTTGACATGGTTTACGCCTCCCGCACAATGCGAGGGCTTAATACTAGTTTAATATATTATATAACACTTTTATAAAATGGGCTCTAGAATTTTGGAGGTCGGTCTTGCCTCATTATTCTTAGGAGTGAGCCAGACCTAAGGTGAGGTCATTTGTCTTCCTCCCTCATTAGATGCTTTTAGGTCTTGTAATTGAGTTTGAGATTGTTAATTGTTAGAGCATAATGTATATTGTTTGTAATTAGTATGAGATGCTTTTAAAAATCTTTCCTATCTTGAAACGATGAGAAACCATTCTACTGCCAACGATGGAGGAAAAAAACGATTGCTGGAAAGGGTGAAGTTCTCGCTAGCCAAAATCTGTCATGTCTTGAAATGATGAGAAACCATTCTAATGCCAACGGTGGAGGAAAAAATGATTGCTGGAAAGGGTGGAAGTTCTCGCTGGCTAGCGTCATAGAATACTGCCCGTGAAGGGGGCTGGAAGGAGAGTGATAGTTCCTAGTGACCAAGCAGATATCAGCTATGACTAGCGGTTGTTATCCCGATCTAAAGTGGCAGCCTATCTAAAATAACTAATACCAAAACAATAAAATAACGGTTATATCTATTATCGGTTGGATTGGTTGTTGGTTCATGCTTCCGAATTGGTATTGATGGGAGGATGGAAAGCTTATTGGAGGCCCATGTCTATTGCTCACATAAAATTAGGGCTGGCAATTTTAGACACGAACACGAATACACGACACGAACCTACACGATCTTAACAGGTATTGGGTATGACCTTAACAGGTTTCGTGTACGAAACAGGTAGACACGAATATACCTGTTAAATTTCGTGTCTAAACAGGTATTTTACCTGTTTACTTGTTATGTACCCGTTAGTACCTGATAATTTTTTAAAAAAAAATATAAATAATATAACACTAAATACCTAAGTGATAACCCTAACCCTAACTTCACATCTTCACATTCTGATTTTTGTATTATTAGTGTTGCTTAAACTTCCTAAGGTACCCCCATTCCAAATCTTTCGGATGATTTTTGTATCACTAAAATGGTTCCTAAATATGTGTTATTAATGGTTCTTATCGTGTCTTATCGTGTATACCTGGTATTAACAGGTTCGTGTTCAGGTTTGGAAACAGGTACACAATAAGTTATCGTGTCGTGTACAGGTATACAGGTTTCGTGTTCGTGTCTTATCGTGTTCGTGTCTTAACATGTACATGTATACCTGTTATGCCAGCCCTACATAAAATACATATTTTGTTCTTTAGGTTTATAGTAAATTTTAAATTTCGTTTTTAAATTAAAAAAATTATAATAAACGTTTTTCTTATAATTAAACTTTGTAATAGTTTACGTTCTTACCTCTAATGGTCGTTGATTTAGTTGTTAAATCCAATCACATGCAAGGAAAATGAGGGAAATATAGTTATTTTACCCAAATTGATGAAAAAAACATTAAAAAAATTCAAATATATAGAATACAATTGGTACTCTCTCTCCATCCTCCCGCAATCTCTCTGTACGCTTCTCTTTCTCTATATACTTCTCTCTCTATCTTTGTTACCCCCGTGAGTCTGATTTCAAACTTACATACAATCAAACTTAAAAAGGAAAACTTGGAACACATATCAACAAGAATTCTATTTCCTTTAAAGTTTCAAATTAAATCATGAGCCACAACAAACGAGATTAATGATCGTTGTAGGTAATGATGTAACTGTTACAAAATTTAATTATAAAGAATGTTTACTGTAAACTTTTTATTTTAAAAACAAAATCTGAAATTTGCTATAAATCTAAAGGATGTTAAGTGTAACAGTATAAGGAAAGAAATATTTATAATACAAACCCTGTAAACCAAAACTTGTAACACTCTCATGTTCAATTCAGAGATTGACACAACCACTTGGATACAAGAAAGACACTTTATCATCAACATGTCACACTCTCATCTAACAAAATCTTTTAAGTACGAACAATCTATAAAACTTAGACTTAAAATTTACATTAAAGGGTAAAATATAATGATTAAAAAACATGTATACATATAAACCAAAAGTTATTATGTAGCATAACCTCTCAATTTAAACCGTCCATGATTTTGCATGGAGGAGGAAAACATGTGGTTAGTTAATTAACTGAAAATATATTTAACTTGTATAAATACTTGTTTAATATCAAAAAACACAAACCGTAAATATAATAACTTTTCCGTTCTCTCTCCGTCACCGCCGCAACGGTTATTCTGCCGTTGCTTCACGGCGGCGTTCCACCGCCTTCTCCACCATTCACATTAATTTCGTTAACATTCTTCAATTACTTCAGATAATCCATCGGTAAAACCTCGTTTTTGTTTACATTTTAGATGATAATTACAATATCTATGCATTGTTGTTTGCATTTCGTGATTTCATGATTACTGTTGTGTTGATTGTGTTTTTGTTGCTGTTGTGTATGATTTAGAGATATGCAAACGCTATATGTGTATGATTTTGATGATTATATGCATCGATCGTGCGAATTCCGTCATTTCGTGATTACGATTTCTGTTGATTGTGTTTTTGAATCGTAGGTTTGTATGTTCTTCGAATTTTTTGCTGTTCTGTATGATCATTTAGTGATGTGTATATATATATATATATATATATATATATATATATATATATATATATATATATATATATATATATATATATATATATATATATATATATATATATATATATATATATATATATATATGTGTGTGTGTGTGTGTGTGTGTGTTTTAAAAGATTATATGCATTGTATTTCTCTAAATTTCATGATAACGATTTCTATTGATTGTGTTTTCAAAATGCAAATTAGTTTGTTTGTTGTGTTTGATTCAGTGATATGAAAACGCGATTATATGTGTCTTGGAGGATTTTATGCATTAACTAGGTTATAGACCCGTGTATTACACGGGTTAAATACAAATTATATTTTATTCATAATACAACTAATGTTGCTCATAAGCATAAGGAAATAGCATCTGCAAATATCTTAATGACTTGTGATCTAACTTTATTGTTTTAAACTATATTGATCTAAAATTCAAATATCCTACTTATAGGATTTCAAAATTCAAATGAAGCTTTTTAGTTTGTTAGGTCAAGTACTTTCATAGAGATTGTTAGTGGTTTTAGATGGTTATCCCTTCGAATTAGCCCCATGTTTAGCAATTAGCATAATCCTTTTTTCAATTTGTTTACAAACAACTTTCCCCTTATTTTTAGGTATCACAAACTACCAAATTAACTCTTAGATCCAAAATTATAAGTTTATCAATTTGACTCCAATATCAATACACAATTATATTATCAACTATTCAACTCCCGAATACTTAAAAACTGACTCTAATAGTCTAATTGACAAACAGCATTTAACAAATCACCATTCCTCACACCAATCTATCAAGACTAATATCACATCGCTACGAATAACAAAAGTAAATTAACATTACGTAAATCGAACATTATCATCAGAAATAATCGAATTCGAACATTCTCACCAGCGTGTTGTTCTTCTCCATTTTTCCGGTCACCGGAATATTGCTCCGACGAGATCTAGTGCTTCAAAACTTCACCGTTTTGGCCTCTAATGTTGTTTCAAATGCTGCTATTGTTTTTCAAAATCGTTAGCAGTGGAATCAAAACATCTTTACTTCACTACTCTTGATATTTATATAAGCAGATATCAATCATATGAATAACAACGAAAATAAATTAACAGCAATGGAGAATAACAATGAAAATAAAAACACATCATGATTGCTCTGTTCATCAATGAAGCAAGCAAGCAGCTTTAAAGTATTCAAGAATATGATCATGCAATAGAACACCTTCATTTCTGATCACCAATCTTGTTTCACTTCCTTAAACCTGTGAAGATTTCATATAAAACAAATTACTCAAACTTTCCATAAATCATATGAATAATATTTATTATTAATACGTGTGAAATTGAAGCACAAGATGCAGCAGATGTCATCCTTTTGTTATTATTAAATCTGGATGCAAGGCTCAAAATTTAAGCACAATATGCAGCGATTAACACCTACATTAGGGCATAACACAATTGATGCTAAAATTACACATTTAAGTAACATCTTAAAACGATTCAAACCAGCAAATGAAAACAAAAACGAAAAATAAGATTAAATCATTCTTTAGGGATTTAAGATCGTTCACTTCTAAAACGCAAAACTATTAGAACTCAAAAGTAAAGAATAAAATCAACAATTTCTTTTGAATTATTACAATTGAGCAGCTGCATAAACCCTAATCGATCTGAAACAAAGACCCATTGAAATCATACACGAAAACCGAAAAAGGATTGCGATTAAATGAAATTATGATCTAGAGAGAGAATCACTAACAGAGATGAAGTTAGAATGTTAAATCGTAAAATTCTTCGGGCTAGAAGTTCCATCGTTGTTGCACAAGGATGAGGTAGAAGAATTGAAGGGGGTGAGAGAGCTAACCCTAATGAATTTCTTGGAGAGAATACAGGTGAGATAAAATATGGATATCGGGTCAGTTACACTGAAAAGACCCGCGTGTATACTAATTTTGGGTTATATGGGAATGAGCGGGAAAAAGATTGTGAGGTTGAAGGAGAGAGTGACAAGTGGCGTAAATTGTAATCATTTATTAGTATAGATTGTTGTTCATATTAGGTGGTTATATGATCTCATAAGTATCTCGACTGATTGTGTTATAAATTTATAGGTTTTTATGATATAGTTGTTACATGAATTAGGGATGTACAAACGGTATATATCTATCTTTAGAATGTAGTTTTCGAAATGATAAGTAATTGTTAAACTTTTGTGACAGGGCAAGATGCTGGGATATACGCTGAACCGAATACTCGTGTATGGTTTGATCAAACACTCAACTTTTTCACGCATATTATTGATGGGATGGTTAAAATCACTAGTAATTAATTTTTTTATGAGAGTGACTCGAAATGGGTCTATAACTAGATCGACTTTTGACGAAATTTCAATCAAATGTAGATGTATGTTAACAATTTTAAATCAATTTGTTTAAAACAATCTGTTTGCTACATGGAGTAACAAACATGTTTGTTTAAATAATGGTTTTGCTACATTGTACATGTGTGTAGCAAACTCCAAGTCATTTCGTCATAAGCCTCGTCTTTCGATACTAAAAAGGGTGTACTTTGTAATTAACTTAGTTCCTGCCTTGCACAAGATTTTCATCAGCTAATTGCAATACTAGACTGACATTAGGTCCTTTGATTTTCTTTTCTTTTTCAATTGTTTCATTTAATTCGTTTAATTTTTGTTTATCATATGTGAATTACTTTTAATTGGTGACCTTAATGAAATGATTATTAAACCCGATTACTGTATAGTGATTTAAAAAATTAAAATCACCAGCTACTATACTTTTAGTTTGAATTTGTAATGTAATAAAATATATTAACACTTACCCTTAATTATGTACCTTATGTTACCTACTCCTATTGTGTATAGGTTGCTGCTTGCATATGCCTATCCAGCTTATGAATGCTTCAAATCCATAGAGAAAAATAAACCAGATGTGGAACAACTTCGCTTTTGGTGCCAATACTGGTATAATATACATTCGTCGATTCACTTATTTCAAAAGACAATTCATTTACAAGTTTATTGTAATGTATTTAGGATAATAATTGCTGCAATGACCGTTTGGGATCCGTTTGGTGATGCTTTCATTTCATGGTAAGGGCATAACTAATGATGATTGAAAGTTTTTAAAACGTGGTCTGATTTTTTTTATAAAATAATTTCAAATATTCCAAAGTCATATATACTATATCTTTTACTATTTACAACATTTCTAGTAGAAAAAAACACATACTAACACTCAAAACAAAAATCAGATCAAAGTAAGTTCGTTTTTCTTTATGCAATTACTAATGATGGATAATTTGCTTACAACTTTGCATTTTTTTATGTACTTTGAAGGCTCCCAATGTATAGTGAAACAAAGTTGGTAATCTGCGTATACTTGTGGCACCCCAAAACACAGGTAAATTTTCTCGATCTTGGTGTTTTGAAACCGGACCAGACTGGCAGATCGGTTAAAACAGGAACCGTTGGTGCCATTGGTTTAGGTTACAAGCAAATGAACATAACACAAATAAACCCGATTCAGAGAACTTGAAAATACACATGAAAACCGGCAGAACTTGCCTCCTTCGTTTGTTGTCCCTCCAAATTTTGAGACCAGGCCGACTGATATGATTAACCTTGTCGGCTTTGGTCCGGTTTACAAAACATTTTTTTTCTCGAATGAAATATATCAAATTGAAAATGTATTTATTTTTTTTACTTTATTTTGCTTTAAATATTTCAGGGAACAAAATATATTTACGAGTCGTTTCTGAAGCCATACATCTCGAAGCACGAACCCGAGATTGATCGGACCCTGTCCGAATTGAAAACGAGGGCTGGGGATTCTGCAACTCTTTACTTCCAAAGGGTTTTAGCCTATGCTCAAACAAGGTCTTTTGATCTTCTACAATTGGTTATGTCACAATCTATTCAAAGACCACCCCCTCAGGTATGTGTGACTCATTTGATAATTCATCATTTATTTAAATCCACTATCATATTATCATATATTCATATTCCATATTATCATATATTCATATATAGAAGTTTTTTTAAATATTATAAATGGTTAGTTTTTTATGGTAAAAAGTTACACTATTACATGGTATAAAGTTATGTACTTACATGCCTAAAGAAACCCTTTAATTTCTTCTATGTTTTATGTACTAAGATATCATGTGGTTTGCAACTTGCTCGTAATTAACTCATTAGAAACCGGATTAAACATGAGTCAAGTGGATTTTTTTCGAACATTTTTGGGTCGAGTGCTTGGGGTGGATATATTGCGAATAATATAATATAATGTATATAACTCGTTCGTTAGCTCATATAAATTATTTAAAGTTTATGATTAATATCACGTTTTTCTTTATTATCACTGATTTTATACTTTATTATTTAAGACATGCATAATTTAATAACGTTTATAACTTGTTATTCATCTACATATAAACAATCGATGCAAAATCATCTACGGATATGGAGTCTAATCCATATTTGACAAGCACACTCGAGCTGAATATTATTAGCTAAGCTTACAAATCATTTCAAACATCACGAGCCAACTTAGACAGCTCGTGATGTTATTGCCTCGTGGGCAAACTAATAACACAAAACCATCAGAATATGCCTAAAAATCACTTCATTCTTTATTTTTGTTATTTTGATGTATCAACATGCATATATGTATTAAAGTTATGAAATGAAATAACAGGCAGCTGCAACACCACAACAGACTCAAACGAACAGCAAAGCATCAGCTACAGCTTCTTCTACAGGAAGCACTGAAGATGCACGCGCCAGGTTAAGGAAAACTGGTGCTGCCTAGGCACCATGAATCTGAGGTATTATTATTCATTAATTATAATGTACAGGCTATCTCTTTCATGTGTTAGCCTTCAAGTTGTGATTATTTAGGCCTTTGTGAGATCGATGTAACCTTTTTTTTCATATACAATTATATATGTATATTAATTGATTATCAAAATATTGTGTATGTTATATGGGAAATATTGTTCGTAGCCCTTTGAAAAGTACCAAAACAAAAAGAGAATAACCTTTAGTGAGAGAGACTACCTAGGGGCTCCTTTAAGTGTGTTAGAGGGGGTATGTTAACATAACTCAACAGAAATCATATGATTTAATTGTACAAACCGATAGAACAATGAGAGGTTGATGTGGTGAAAAACTCGTGATAAGGAAAGTTGTATCGCATGATATTTGCGGTTAGTGTATAGTATGACTTCCTTAGCGGAAATGACAATATTTAATAAACTCGTCATCTTAATATATTCAACAAATTAACACCATTAGTTTCCTGAGAGAGCACCATAAAAAACATAGTCAGAATGAAAACATACAAAAGGGAATGTGAAACATAGGAGGTCAACAGGGTACATTGTAACATTAGCTCCCTCACATCACCAATATTTTCCGCTTTGCTCATGAGAAACTCACAGATTTGCTTTTGGTTGCTCGAGTAAAAAAATCTCATAGGGGTAACCCATCCTTGGATGGCTGCCACCTGAGCACACATAACTGTGGACTTCTGCTCTTATCCACAACCAATACACCCAAACACAGTGATATTAGAGGCAGTGCATTCCTTATGAATCTGGAGACTCTTCTGTCTATTGCCGATGTGAGATTTGCCTAGGGTGTTAGATACATAGTGGGTTGAAAGAAAACAAAAAGAAAATGATACTTTTAAAAAGTTGTGGAAACATGGATCGACAAGTGTCAATATTAATTAATCATAGATTAAAGTGTCGCATGATTTTACCAAGGCAAGTGATATGCGTGATCACATGTTAGTGTGCAAGTTTCTTGAGTGATATCCGGGGCCAAGTGTCACTTTGAGTTGTATGATCACAAGAAGAACCAAGCTATATCACAAAAGAGTTTTTCATCGGCAAAAACCTTTATTATAGGTGTAATATCCTTTAGTGATTACCAACAAGAAATTGTGCGTCAAGAATGAGTCATTACTGATATTTAATATTCTAGTACTTGATGGGTGTCCTTGAGATTTTCATTTTCTAGTCATAGGTATTTTGGGATGTTTTTTTATAACAAACATGTGAATTTCTTTTAAAGTTAACATTATATTTAAAAAAAATAGTCAAAGAAGCATTTATGTAATATTTGTGATTAAACTGGACATTTAGGTGATTTTCTTATGGATTACTGAGCATATTTACTGAAGGATTACCGGCTGTCTCAGATGGATTATTGACTACTTATTTGGTCAGTTACCGCCAAACTAATCGGCAGGTTTGATGATAAAAGTTACGAATTAAATATATGCTCCTACCTAAAAACACAACTTTAGAGTTTAGACAAACATCTTCTTAAAGTATCTCCAATAGAGTGTTTTTAGAGTCTTTTATTGATGATGCTCTTATAGAATTAATGCATAACATGCTGCCTTAACATAAAGTTTGTATCAGTCTTTTAGATATTAGAATCATCTTTGCTTTGATACCAACTTTTAAAAAAAAACAATACTTAAAAGTTAAAGCAAATGCAAGAAAATAAATAACAAATAAATATAGATGCATGAAATATAATATGAAAAACAAAAAATAATCAAAGTGTTGAAAGCCATAAGTTAAGAAGGGCAGAAGAATATGTTTAAGCTGCAATGAAATTTTGTCACATATCATCAAAGTGATCCTTTTTGTTATTGAATTGAAGCTTTTCGTTCATTTTATTTTTGTCGTTTTGAGAAATCAGATTCGTATGAAGTTTAACAAAAACAAAACAATATACTAAATAAAAAAATGTGTAATGGTTGTATAATTCCTATGTTCTAGTACTAATTAAAAAGAAATATATAAAAAAACATTAGGCAATAAAGGATATCAAATACAATATGCAATAAGCAGTAATCAAACACAATAGGCGTATTACGATAATACAATACAATAGAAAAAGATTATAAACAATAATTAAACATAGTGGCAAATAAAAAATAAACAATAATTTACTCCCAAAGATGATTCCACCACTTGATCTATCGGTTATAATTTTTTGATGATTTTGCCTTGTCTTTATTCCGTTATTTGCAATTGGCTAAAGTTTTTATCGATGGAAAACCCTCAACAAATCCAACTACTTGGGTTACTTCACATCAACGAGCCATCATTGTCCTCCATGGGTCCTATGCGAAGAGGTTGTATCGAAGATAGTTGGTCTCAAAACCGCTCGATACATTTGGTCAGCCCCTGAGAATGCTTATAGCAACTCCTCTATCGAGCGTGTCTAGAATCTTAGAGACCACATACGTCATCTCAGCAAAGGAACCATGTTTGTTGCTAACTTTGGTCGCAAATTTAAAGACATCTACGATCAATTGTCTTCCATTTGGCACCCATCGATGACTCCTATAAGCTACACTACTTTCTCTGTGAACTTGGTCTCTCATTTGAAACTTTATTGACAACCATTCGAACCACTAAACCAGGCCCAACCTTCCGAGACCTTCTCTCTCAAGCCGAGGACATGAGATGTTTCTTCATTCTCTCCAAGGCACTATCAGTTACCTTAATATTCAACAAAACAATTCATCCTAACCCAATCATGATCGTAGATATGGAGAATTCATTTGGTCAAAATCAAACATGAATATACAATAACTATGTAAGTGATATTGAGTTTGATAATAAAAATGAAGATTAGGATTTCATTCGTGAAGTTACGAGTATGGATTAACATCTAGTAAATCATAATTAAACTTATTAAAATCCAATATCATGTCACAAGAAATATATTTATCTGATTAACAAAAACTTACAAAAAAAAGTAAAATTCAAGAAAAAAAAAGAGAGATTTGTATAGGTAACAACATTTTCTTCCAATCTCCCCCAATCCCACATTTTCTCATACAAACCTTCATTTCATTTCATATTATTATTATCCACCGCCACTCTCTTTCTCTGTTTTCACATTTTCTTTCTCCGATCTCCCTCATGCCTAAAGCTTCAATCTTTCCGCCCAATTCATCACCCACTTCACTCCGATCCCACTAAAATCACCCACAACACAATACCCATTTCGCCTTTTCCAAGATCCATCATCACCTCTCGCAGATTCCAATGTTTCCCAATTTAGAAAACATGACATCTTGATTCGATTTTGGCATCAAGAACACAAACACGTACAAGATTGGTTAATTGATTGATTGATATGAAAAGGGGTTCGTTTGATTGGTTATATCGTGTTTAATCACGGGTTGTTAGGGTTAATTCGTGATCTTGGTGGGTTGAATTTGAGATCTGGATGGTATATTTTGAATTCTTGATTGGGTGAAGAAATGGATGATGATTGTAATGGGGATGTGGGTCGTCTTGACCCTGAATTGTTGCAGCTGAATGAAGTGTCGTCGTTGGCGATTAAGTCGAATTCTTATGTTGCCGATAAGTTGTTCGATCAATGGCTTTCGCTTCCTGAAACTAATGCTTTGGTAATTCTTATGATTTGGGTTTGTTGTGATCTTTCATTTTGATTGTTTATGTTTTGTTTTGTTTTGTTATCAATTATAGGGTGAGATAATGATGGTTATTAATGGTGATATCCAATGACGTAATCTTTGTGGTTTATTTGGTCTATATTGGGAATCTACTGTTTTGATTTGGGAATCTACCCTAGATTGAGTTAGGATATCATTATTCGTGCTACACTTAAGGTAGAAGCCTTTGAATAAAAATTGTATATCTGCAAATTGTGTTTTGATTCGACAGATAAAAAGTTTATATGTTTGGATAGAAGCAAACTGATTATGGTTATCTGTTTCAATGAGGGTGGACTAAACCGTATGGGAGTTGCTTATTCTTGCTGCTTGTCTCTAATTATTTTACCTCTTAACTCCTTAAACAAGTGAAATGGCCGAATACTTAGACATCTGCTTATTTGATTATTGTTAGTTTTTGTTACAGCAGAAGCAAATCCAAACACCGTCTGCTGCTTACTTCAAAAGCATAAGCGGTTTTGATAAGCAATATCAAATATGTATCAATCAGGGCAAGGAATTTCACCTTGCCTCTTTACCCCAAAACAATATAGTATATTAATTCTTATCCACACGATGACACAAAAACAGGCTAGAATCCTCAAATTGGATACATGTGTTTTGCAACTTACCAAATTCAATAAAGTATGCTTCAGGACTTAAATTTTTGTTTTGTGTTATAAGATAAGAACTTTTTCATCTTTAAACTGAAATTAATAACTATAGCTATCGGTGTCTCCACTCTTACAGCTCCTATATCATATTTGACTCAATCAAGGTTGCTATCTGTAGCTACATTACTTCAAAAGCTTTATAAATAAACCACACGGTCTTAAGTCATCCTTACATCAACTTTGATAGCTAGCTTTTCTTAGCATAAGTTCATTGGATTTTATGAAGGAACATGTCAACCCCATTAGGTTGTTATATTTCGTACCTACATTACTTGTGTTCATGCTTAGGGCATGCTGTTAGTTCTAGCACTTATTTACTCAAACATTTCCCTTGGTTTGCTTTTAGCATAAATACTATCACGATCAATTAATATTGTTAAGATCCTTTCAACATCTTTATTTCAATACCCTTGTAAAGTAGGTCTGCTTTTAAGCATAAATACTTATCACGAGCAATCAATATTGTTAGGATCCTTTCAACATCTTCATTTCACTACCCTTGTAAAATAGGTCTCGGCAGTATTTACAAGCAACTATAAGCTTTCATCATATTGAAATCGATAACCTAGTCTTACTCTCTCAAGCATCCATTTTGTGCAGTTAATAATTAATGTACAGATAAAATATGTGGGTTTATTTTTATATAGGTCAAGTCTTTGCTAAATAAGGCTAAGGCAGGCGCATCACTGAATGTATCTGGAGCAACTTCCAGCCCAAAGACTGCTTGTAACAACGTGCCTCCACTTTCACCAAGAAGCTCTTCTGGTTCTCCTCGTATAACAAAACAGAGGGTGGGCCCGTCTGTTCTAGGTTCTCCTTTGAAAGTGATTACGGAGCCTGTCAAAGAGTTAATACCTCAGGTTTGCTAGCTCAAATATTGATTTTTTTATAGCCTTGACGGGTCATGTAAATGGGCTCAGGTCAAAGTGGTCAGTTTTTGTCGTGTTAAAATGGGCTGGGTTGAGTTAACCTCTTGATGACCACTTGCCCAGCACAAGCTACGATTTACTTGATCTCATTGTTAGCAGGGTATCGGTTGGTCCCGAGTTCACTGGTAACGGGTTCTCATGGACACCAAAAAGAAGAAACACTTTTCATCCATGCTTTATGAAACATTTGTATAAATTATCATATGTTTTGAATATGATTATAAAACCATTTAATCTCTATATTTAATCTAAGCATAAAGAGGTTTAGGAGGTTGTATTTTGATCCATTCAAGTCATTTTTTTAATATTCTTTTTATTTGACTCATTTAACCTGTTATGGGAAATACTCCAAGTCGACCCATCCATTAGTATGTTTTAAAGGGCTACCCTAGCTTGTAGCAGAGGTGGCAAATGGATTCGGGTGGATATGATGGGGGTAGGTTGGGGAAATGGGTAGTGTTTTATCATGCCGAAACAGGTTGGATAGCTTGTAATATTGTTGGAAAAATGGCAGGTCAGGTAAAACGGTTCATGTCAATATGATTGGGTCGGTCATGTTGGGTATACGGATTCATAATGGGTAATCTTTGTTAGGATCTAGATTTGTTGATTTAAGTTGGGTTGACCCTAGACACTTTTTGTCCAAGTTCTTTTAAACATTATTATAGTTATCCAATGGCTAAGTATGATTGCAGAAGATATTCTTTACAATATTAACCTAGTTTTTGTCCAGTCAAAATAAATGTTCACTAGACAAAAGGCACACCTTATTAAGAAGATGCAGTTAATGCATTTGTAAATAGTTGAAATGCCTATCTTACTCTTTTAAAGTACACACAGTTTTGGGTTTGTACAATTTATGCAGTTTTGGGAAAGGGTGGAATTAAGGGCAGAATGTTAATCTTGGTAAAATTGTTTAGCAAGTGGTCATTTTTCTGGACAAACTAAATAGAAAGGTGGATGTGTATTTTGGGGCAGAGGGTGTAGTTCTTTTATATGAATCATTCGACTTGTTATGGATGAAAATTGACCTGTTCTTAAGTAAATGTGTTTAAAATGTCACCTTAGTTTGTAACATGGTTTCTTTATTGCTTCAGATCTAACTGAAATAGTTGTTATGGTTGCAGTTCTATTTTCAAAATGGGCGTCCAGCCCCTAACGATCTAAAAGAACGCTGTTTATATAAATGTAACCAGTTCTTTTATGGTCATCCCAATGGCCTATCATTAGATGGTAAGATTTTAATTAAGTTTTATCAACTTCTTACTTCTTATAGACCATGAAATAATATAACTGAAGTTATTGGGAGTTTGCTAATTTTTTCTTACTTTGCTTTGAATGAATAGAGTTCAAACATGTTACAAAGGAAATATGCATGCTGCCATCATTCTTCTCTACAACTCTTTTTAAAAAGATAGATGTTGGTAATACTGGTGTTGTAACCAAGTGAGTTTCTTACTTAACCTTTTTTAGCATACAAAATCAGTTTACACCTACGCAATGGTTAATGTATCAACTTTGTTATACAAGTTTTGGAATACTATAATTATATGTCTTCTTTAGGAACTTCTTTACAGTAAATGAAACCTGACTCAGTTGTTATTAACTATTTATATCCAGTTTTTTCTGACCGTGTCTTAACATGTTATCAGGGATGCATTTGTGGACTTTTGGGTAAATGGTAATATGCTGACAAAAGACATAGCAACTCAGATATTTGCATTATTGAAGCAGCCTGATTTGAGATATCTAACTCAGGTCATTGTTCTTACTAATTTGGATTTTATAAAGATTACCTTTTCTGGTATGATAATTTCTACTGGAAACAACATTGACTTTCTTGGAGTTACAGAAACAATAATTACATACTGTTAGAATTTAGGGATATATCGACTTTTAATCAATATAACAATGGTCCTTTTTACATATCATTATGCTTGCAGTTTTTAAATCTAGTAGTATATCACCGATCCTTCTAAAAGGAGAATTAATTAAAATATGGTGTACTTCGGAGAACCTTCAGTAAATAATGGCAGCATTGGAGGGATTTATTTCTCTTTCCCTGTTCAATGTTCATTGTCTTTGTTCTTTACTTGACTTATTTATTTTATACATATATGACTTGTATGCATTAACTGAAAATTCATATTTTGATTTGTTTTCAACCTGACAATAGGAGGACTTCAAACCCATACTTCGTGAACTACTGACAACTCATCCAGGGTTGGAATTTTTACAGAGCACACCTGAATTTCAAGAGAGATATGGTATATTCTTTTTACATGTTTATGCCTTCTTTTTTAGGACAAAACTGCAAGTAATAGAAACACATTTTACAATCTTTATCAATTTTTGCAACCAGTTTTAAGGTGCGCGCAAAACAAAAACCAACTTACATTTTATTACCGACTTTAGCAACGAAGTTGCATTTTATTATCGAATGTGGCAACTAATGAACTGTTCATCGGGGAGCATTTTTTATTCTGCTGATTTAAGAAAAAAGTGTTGACATGGCATCTTATTTGTTATCATAATGTGTAATACATGATAGGTAGCATATGATGTGACATTTCATTATTTTTTATAAATACAAATTTAGAAAAATGTCATATTTTATTTTTTATTATAAATTATTTTTGATTTTTCATATAATCTTTACTTTTTTGCATATGCGGTGCCCGCATGGCATCAACCAGTGCCACATCAGCGGTTAACAAGTAAAATCAGTTAAAATGAGGTTGGTCGGTAAAATTGGTAATGAATTGTAAAGGTGAATTTTATATTGTGCCTAATTTTAAGTTAATTGCTAATAGCGGGAAAAAGTTTAAAGTTCAATTCTCTATCATGCAATTTTCCATATTATCTAGTGTATTCACTTATATGTTATATGATGTTCTTTTATTGTTATTGCCAGCTGAAACGGTTATATACAGAATATTTTACTATGTGAATCGTACGGGTAATGGTCGTCTTACACTTAGGGAACTCAAACGTGGAAATTTAATTGCTGCAATGCTTCATGCTGATGAAGAAGAGGACATAAACAAAGTTTTAAGGTGAGAGTTAATCCACCAAATCTTAATTTCTAATGTTCTTTAAATTTTGTTAGCTTTTAACACATCTAAAATGCCATTAGCCAATAAAAAAAGTGGAAACTTAACTCCAAGAATACTTCTGTTCATCTATCAGGTTCTTCTCTTATGAGCACTTCTACGTCATATATTGCAAGTTCTGGGAACTGGACACGGATCATGATTTTTTGATTGATAAAGAGAATCTTATAAGATATGGTAACCATGCACTCACCTACAGAATTGTTGACAGGATATTCTCCCAGGTTTGTAATATGTGCGAAGAATTATAATAATCTTTCATTTTTTAGCACTTCTCTACTTTTAAGCGATCGCAATTTCAATGTGTTTGCTTATGAATAGATTATGTTTAATCTTCTCAGGTCAAATAAAAAAATAGCTAAAAGGAAATGATTTAAACGGGTTAAAGAGATCAAACTGGTCAAAAGTTTCCCGAAAGTGTGTTTAATCTATCAAACAACCTAAATCATTTTGAAAAAGTGTTATCGGTCAACCCAAGCAAACCCCTTTCACCCTTCTTTTGACCTGTTACCTAATGTGCCTGTTTTTGCTACATCTACTTTGTAGTTGTGGTGATCAGACCCATTTTAAGTATGATGAGGTCAATTCAGGTAATGGTATATCTCTAATGTGTCAAACAAATAAATTCTAAAACAAAATAGCTTACAAACAAGTCAAATGGGTGGAACAAGGTTGAAAGTTGCCGAACTATTTAATGAATAAAACCACCTTTCCTTTTATTTAATATAAAATGAGGTACAAAATCGCATTTGACATGCTAATTATTTATCAAAGATGGACAAAAAGTGTTTTGAGGTCAAACCGACCCGACGACCCGTGACCTAACCTGCCATTTTTCCACCTCTGTTTTTTAATGCTCCAGTAACATCTCAGGTTCCAAGAAAGTTCACAAGTGAAGTTGAGGGGAAAATGGGATATGAAGATTTTGTTTACTTCATTTTGTCTGAAGAAGATAAATCATCTGAACCTAGTCTTGAGTACTGGTAAACTGGAATTTCACTCGTTTTTAGCATTGAGCTAGATTATTGTTATAAGGATATAGTTTCATTAACAAAAGAATGATAACTTGTTTCAGGTTTAAGTGCATAGATTTAGATGGAAATGGTGTGCTGACGAGGAATGAATTACAGTTTTTCTATGAAGAGCAGTTGCATAGGATGGAATGTATGGCCCAAGAGCCTGTCCTTTTTGAGGACATATTATGTCAGATAATTGACATGGTTAAACCACAGGTACTTGGTTTCTCTTGGTGTAATCTTCCCGCTTGGGTTGGGTATTGGGTCAAAACAAGTTCATGTTTAAATGGGATAATTTTCTGGAATAACAACAAAGTCTGTACAATAATAACTTAAACTTTGAATAAAATGATTTTGGGGAATGTGCATAAAATATGGAGTTTGGCGACTTTCATTGTGTTTGTCCTCATTTCCCTTTTAGCCAAATGTATTAGGGTTGGCAATTCATGTTAGGTTTCGGTTGGCAGCTTGACGGGTTCCTATGAAGCCTACCCAAACCAATTAGTTAATCATGTTAGAAAGTTGAACCTAACCCAGACACGTTGATTGAATGGATTAGCTTTTTACGACCTGTTTATATCATTAGTGTCATTGATATCCATAACTCAACTTAAAAAAGACAAAAGAAACTAACATATGTTCAAAACCAACTATAAAAAGAAAAAAAACCCCTCTTAAGGTAAGAAGAAAAAAGACTCAAGGAAATTTCGAAACAAATATTATAAAAAAAATAGGTGCTTCTAGTGTTATCATCATTCATCTATGTTATTTAAAATTTTAGCTGCAGTTTAAAACACATTTGTGGGTTAAATGGTTAATAATGGGTTGGTCAGATACTCAGATCAGCTTGAATTCTACTCGCGTAAACAGATTTAGCTGTGTTAACTCCGTTACAACCTGAACCCACTTATTATGTGTTAGGAATTCCCCATTATTGTTTGACCTATTTCAGATAAAAGCACGACCCAAAATTTACCCATTCATGAAATCAATAAATCATTAGTGAATGGGTCGATATTGCCACTTCTACTTCTCATATTATTATCACAATTCCTTTTTAATCAAGAAATATTTGACTCACAGGATGAGGCGTTTATTACGTTGCATGACTTGAAAGGGAACAAGCTTTCTGGCAGTTGTTTCAATATCCTATTTAACCTTAATAAGTTCATGGCCTTCGAATCTCGTGACCCCTTTCTCATTCGTCAGGTATGCAATCCCTTCTATTCTTCTTTTGTTTTATTTTACTAAAGGAATAGGGGTGAAACCATAAATAACTGTTTTGTCGTTAACAGGAGCGTGAGAATCCAACATTGACTGAGTGGGACCGATTTGCACATCGGGAGTATATAAGGCTCTCAATGGAGGAAGATGCAGATGATGCTTCTAATGGTAGTGCAGATATATGGGATGATTCTCTTGAGGCCCCCTTTTGACTTCAGTTTGGAAAACTTTTAATTCAGGTAAATAACAGAATAATTGGTAAAATGTGAT
This sequence comes from Flaveria ramosissima, assembly GCA_025215565.1. Classification (NCBI taxonomy): domain Eukaryota; kingdom Viridiplantae; phylum Streptophyta; class Magnoliopsida; order Asterales; family Asteraceae; genus Flaveria; species Flaveria ramosissima. Next base: position 14,017,098 of record CM046043.1, on the reverse strand, counting down.
TTTAATGATATTATAACAGGTGTGTAGTAAATTAATAGCTAAATGTCAATTTTACCACCCTTTAAATGCAACAATTTAAAAAATGTGCAATTAATGCAGTTTGGTGATAGAATGTGATTTTGGGTATAGTTGGTAGCTTGATAAATTATTTTGGAAGTGAACATTCTTTTGACACAATCTAAAGATATAAAGGTGGACATTTTTTAAAGATGTAGGGGGTATTAATAAAAATATGATCTAAATTGAAATAGAATAACAATAAAATCTCAACCTTTGAATAAAATGATGGATTTTTTCGCATTAAATACTAACCAGTGTGTTCATAAACCCTTAAAACCGACTGAAACACCCAAACCGAAGCACGTCAGCTGGTTTGAGTTTAACGCGGTTTGGTTTTGAGTGTTTGATCCAGTTGTTAACATTTATTACTTACTTTTGTTCTCATTTTCAGAGTATGCAGTTATATATATACGATATTCATGAACCATCTTTATCATTTTAATGTTTTTTAATAAAAATAAATATTTCAAAGCACCAAAAATAAACAATCAAACTGCTTCCCAACCCACCCAGTTTGCTTGTCTTTTTCTGAAACCGTAGTTGGTGGTTCAGCCAGAATTTTTATCAAAACTGGTCTAACCAAACCATGAACGCCTCTAATATTTTCATTTTGTCGTTCTTCAGTCATTGTATTATCCGTGTAAATATGGGTTCATTGAAGATGATTTTTGGTCCCATTTGGGTCATTTGGATAAAAAGACATCTTTTATTGCAGACCCAAATGCACAAAAAGAGGTACCATGACTAGGAAAAAAGTAAAAGTAAATCATATTTGAAAATGTTTAGGAGGTTCAATTCACTAGAACACATTTTGGGTGATTTTTGACCCATTTAACCTATAAATTATAGGTGTTTTTTTTATTTTTATTTTTATTTTTTTTAAATTGACCCAGGCTACTCACTAGACATAAAATATAACCCAATTTGATCCTTGATAAACATAGTATCATGAAAGTTCATTTTTTCTGCAGGTGAACTAGGATGCAAATTTTAAGTTAATCAGGATTCCCTATGCCAGGTTGTAACGTTTCTAGAACCTTCCATTATTCCGTCGTTTATGATAAGCATGAAATGCGTAATCTCCAGGCAAGTAAAACCGGGGTTATCAAATTACATGGTCGATAGAAGTGTTGCATTATAAGCAAATCGAGACTCTTGAGTATTTTTACAATTGGATTTTCTGTATGTAATATCTTGTTTGAAGATATAGGTTTGTTCTAACATCACTCCGTACCGTCAAAATTTGACAGAACATAATACTTTGTTTTGTGACCAACATGAAAGACAATGTATGACCATCAATAATGAATGAAATGTTAACATTTTAAAGGAAATCTGACTGTTTAATTGTATGAATGGTCAACTGTTGACTTATAGGAGTCAATTTGATTAAAGCCGAAACAAAAAGATTGTGGAAGTACAATGCCAAGAAGCAATGTTTTGAAAACCCGGCCGGTCCGACCGGAAACCGGACTCCAATCCGGTCCGGTTCGGTGCTTAAAACCGTTTTGACGTCGAACCGGTGGTCGAACCGGCGATGGACCGGGAACCGAACAACCAATTTGTTTATATATATTTTAATTTTTATGTATTTTATACATATATTTATTAAAATGATATAATTTTATCAGTTCTGAGTGGTTGAACCGATCCGACCAACACGCACCGGTAAAACGTTCGGTTTACTATCCGGTTCGATTCTGAAAACATTACCAAAAAGTATACCTTTAAGTGAAAGCAGATAATGAGATCACGTGTTTATTTAATTTGATTATTACTTAAATATTTCATAACATTTTAGAAAAGGAGATAATTTTAGAGTAAAGTTTTTTATTTATTTGAAGTAAGTTTCTTTTAAATAAAATACTTTTGTCCGAGCAGAAGCTTTACTTTTATTTTTAAATAATTAAACTCTTCAATGAAAAGCTAATTGTCATTTAGGTTAATAATTTAGGTTTTTTAACCATAAATTTTTTTCTTCAAGAAACTCAATGGAAATAAATACTCTAGTTTCCAGCTTTAATAAAAGTTATTTGAGAAGCTAATTGAAGCTCAAAATGTTTGTTTTTTAAAATTAAACTTGTATTTCGACCTTGTGTTGCGGCGGGGTAGAAAAATCGTAAGAAAAACTAACAAAGAAACGTTACCATGAATCCACGCGTTGAATCTATCATGAAAGTATACTATTATTATTATTTTGGTTGGGGGGGGGGGGGGGGGGGGGGGGGGCTATATGTATTACAATTTTACACTACCGGGCCAATATTTTACATTACCGAGTTAAAAATGGGGGGGGGGGGGGGGGGGGGTAGGGGGGTTTCAATAAGCTTCGCCCATGTTAATAGCACACCGACCTTTATATAAGGAAAAAATCCAGGAAGTTGTTGGTTACACTCGGAATCTTATATGAAATAAGAAACTTCGAATGAAATTAACTCTTAGGCGTAGGTAAAAATAAAAACAACACAACGATATATCAGTTTTTTTTTAACAAAACATTAGACTTTAAAAGTTATAATAGAAGAATAACAAAAGCAAAAAATGATAAGTGAGTTAAAAAATACATTAGTACATGGTATAAAGTATACCTATGGCTATATCTAACTTATAGAGTCAAAATGTAAGTTTTGAAGGTGAAAATGAATGTTTAAAATCTATGTGTAAACTATTTAAAGGTAAAATTTTGACTTTGTACTATGTTTTTAATTAATAGTATAATTATCCATTGTTATAATAAAATAAAAAAAGAAACTTTTAAAAAGTTCAATAATCAAACCTTTTTACTAAAGAGAAAACCTATACCACATTTTAAAAAAATACCTTACTTCCAAAAACTTTTTTGTAAATCTATTATACTTTTTGATTAAGTTTTTCTAGATAACCTAGTATGGAAAATAATATAACAATAAAAGTATTCTCAATAACCCAATAAATTGAATCACTGTGGAGATGCTTTTATTGCAAACTATATTTATTATTTATAGTTAGTTCATATTATTTTTAGCATAAAAGAGAAAGATTTAGAATAAAAATTCTCTTAAAACCAAAAGTGTAATAACTAATTTCAACAATCAATTTTTTTAATTAATGGTTGAGATCAATTTGTAAAAAAAAATTTGTTAGAGAAGTTTTTTAAGAACAACCACTTTTGTTGACTTTTTGCAAGTCCTTCCTTTTTTTAAACGTGCAAAACTTTTATGTACGACATTGATTTTTTTTATAAAAATAACATCACAAAAAAGCATTTTTTTATTTTTAAAACGAGTACAGTATTTTTATATAAAAACATAATAATTTTTTTACATTTTTAAGCTTGTATATCTTCATTGTGTTTTTAGTACAGTTCATTATGTCTTTTTATTGGTTATTGTGTTTTCTTGAATACTATTGTGTTTTCCTAACATGATGAATTTAAAAAATATATAATAGTATAATAACATTGTTGTGTATCTTTAATATGTATAACACAATAATAAATTAACAACTAATTAATCTGATACATTAAAGGTAATAACCAAATAACATAATCGTCATTGTATTCTCTTAAACACTACATGTTTTAAAAATACATTAGTGAAATAACATTATTGTGTGCTTCTAATTGTAAAACACAATGCTAGACAACAACAAGTTTATAAAAACTATAAAAAACAATGATAAAAATAACACATTGTGTTATATTCAACACTGTAAGTTTTGAAAAATACATTGGTGAAAGTATATCATTGTGTATTTCTAATTGTAAAACACAATGATATATAACAAGTCTATATAATCTATAGAACTAATAACAAAAATAACACAAAATGATTTAAAACGTAAAACAATGATTGATATATATAACAAATGATGTAAAGTATATGGTATAATAAACTAATATTTGATACACTAAACATATAAGACACACTTACCTGATGTATTTGACACAATCATTAAAATATCGTCCTCTTTAAAACAATAAAAGAACACGTATCAAGCCAACAATCATTCTTAAACTTCTTAGATTAATTTCCCTTTTTAGTATAACCCTACCCGTTTAAACCCAACCTTTTAATAGTTAAATTTATTTATTTTCAGTATGTTTACATTATTTTATATTATTTTAACTACAAATAATATAGGTTTGTTAAAACACAAATAAAAAAATAACATAAATGGTTCTTGTTGTTTGATCAAATTGCACATTTGATCCCCAGATTTTAAAAATTATAAAGTTAGTTTAAACTTTTGTGTAATCATTACAAGTTTGGGGGCTAAACGTACGATCTGGTCAAAGCAACAACGTTTTATAGTTCCTGACTCTGTATTAATAAATATTTAGTATTAATAATATCATATCTCTTTGGGAGCAACCTTTTTATCGGATAGAGGAATGTTTCCCGTCACCCCACCCCAAGACCCTAGCAATATCCCTTCTATAAGTGAGATTTAGTGGGTAAGTTTGTTTGTTTGTCTTTCTACTTCATGGGAGCATAAAACACAGGCATTGTTATTGTTTTTTGTTTGTTACGCACATAAACAACTGAATAAGCAATCCCAAACACCCTCTATGTCGTTGTCCCTCTTCTCATAGGTGAACACAACCAAACACTTCCCAGTGGTTCACTCTTTCTTTTCATCTTCTTATAGGTGGACACAAAGGGCAATGTTAAACTATATGATTAGATATGCATTTTCAAAGTGATTATTGTGACTCGAGTAATCAAACTAAGAGTCAGTTAGTTAAGATTGTTTAAGCAGCAATTAGCTAGCAATACTACATGTAATTAGTTATCTTACCACATTTTGTTATCTATTTCTCCAAATTTAATTATTTTGGCCTTGGATACTCAAAGAGAAAACACCATAATCATCTTTATCAGTTGAATATTGTGACTTTAAAAATTGCATCAATCACTTTAAGACACACATGTAAGCACCTCCTAAACGTTGTTCCTTGATTTATTTACCACGACAACTTATACACACATCTAAACATTCCCTAGCGGCTATTGAGTAGTTGGAGTCCGAACATAGTTATATAATCTTCACGTATACTATTTTGTGTAGTCATGTTCTATATTTGTACTGTTTTAAGAAGGAAATTACAATGGTGATACAAGCTTTCACTCAAGTCATTATATTTGATGGTGGTTACAAATTTTACCTTTTTAATAAATATAAAGCACGAACCTTCAACCAACAATGACTTGTGTGTGAATTAATACATAACACGACAATGCTAATAAATACATTCTATAATATTTCTCATCGACTTAAATAAAACGTGTTTTTGGATACATAGAAAAAATATTAACTTAATGTGACAAAGCTTCTAACTTCTTATATTTTCCTTTAATGTTGTATTAATTCGTTGACCATCTTAATGTTTGTAATATCTTAGTTCTTTACCAAGATTTAGTATATAAGATGTGTATAGGCTGATACATGTATATATCTTTTCTGACTACCAAACACCATGACCCGCTCAATGGTTAAGTATCAGTTCATCGCGGATGAACGAGCCAGGATTATAACCATGAGGAAGAGGAAAGCGAGTCTATTGAAGAAGATAAGTGAGTTGAAGATTTTGTGTGGTGTTGATGCTTGTCTTGTGATGTATGAAAAAGATGATGGTCCACCTGATGTTTGGCCATCTCTTCCTGAAGCACATCGCGTGATTCAAAGGTTTAAAGAATCGCGATTGTGGAGTGCAAACGCGATGCAAGATCATGCATCTTATCTTCGGAAAAGCATAGCCAAAATGAAAAAACATATGGAGAGAGAAAAGGAGAAAAACTTGAAGCATCTGATGGTGAAATGTTTGTTTGATAAGAATGCGCTTAGTGAGATCAATGATCAAGAAGTTTTGGATGGACTGCGTTCTTCGGTTGAAAGTGAGATTGAAGAGATTGATGGTATGATTCAGGAAGCTCATGAAAGGGCCAAGAAGAAGATAGTTTTTAGAACTTTCTTTTAAAAAATTTTATATGTACGCGATAAAATCGTTATGTTTTACCCTAATAAAATGGTCTTTTTGATCTTATGTATCATACATAGTGATTGTATTTTTTTTCTCATGTTTATTATTATTATTTTTTGAAAATTCCCATTCAAGATGCAAGCTTTGAGTAAGAAGAACCGGATAGTTTTTCATGTTTTCATGGATTCTTTATGCATTTTATGATTTGTTACATGTATTTCTTGGATTTTTTTACATGTTTTTATGGATTTTTTCTTCGTTTTTTCAAGGATTTTTCCCCATTTTTTCATGAATGTGAAGAGCAGGATTGTCTATGATTTTAATAGAAATTCTTTTATTTAAATTTTTGATTTCTTGATAATTAATACCATTTAGGACACTGTAACAATTCAGAAATTAATAAGAATCTAGTGAATATGTGTAATATGGGCATATGAAATTATGTAGATAAATCTTGAGTTAAAGCCCTACAATTAAAGAAACTTATTATAGAATTGAAAGGAAATTCTAGGGAAAAATGAAGTGAAAATTTATGAGAAAAGGACTTAAACTAAGTCAATGATTACGAGTTTGTACTTAAAATGAAGCTTATGACGAAAGGATCAAGAGTTTGCTTCACACTTCGCGTGTCTAGTGTAGACTCTCCATGCGAACAAATTGTTTACAAAAGATTTAGTTTAAAATTTGCTATAAACATAACTAAACATCTACAAATGAAACATACCTTTGAAAACATATGAACATGCGAATGCACGAACAATTGTATGAGAACGCACAAACACATATGTGTGAAAACATGCGAACATGTAATGATCTGTTATAAGTGACCAATTCATTAAAAATCCGCTTCACTACACATGTATACATATCACGGTTGAAAAATAAGCAATGACATAGTCCCATGTCAAATCAACTATAAAAAGTTGGTGTTTGAACATTGTTTGTGTTATCTATAATAGATACATGAGCTCGATTATAAATTGCAATTGTTTATTAAAACTAATAGCTAAAAAGATAAAGAAAAAAAAAGACATCTCATGAAACGTGAGATTTTTGTGAGAGTGGTTATGGGGTCGGTGACTGTTGTTTTGACAGTTGTGATGACGAAGGAGGTGGTGGTGGCGACAGTGACAACAACAATGACAATGTTGGCAGCAACAAATAAGTGGTGACAACATATATCATCATCCAAAACACAATCCGTAGACGAAAAGTGAAAACAACTTTCATAAACACAAACTTGTTTATTAGACTTAAATTATTTCTACAAAACAAAAAACCTAAACATCACTTGCAAGATCCAGAACCAATCTCCAAATGCAAAAATCCTAAAATTTTAACAATTTTCAGTAGAAAGAGAACTGGGACAAACAAGCCTCAAAAACTTGTGATCATTACCAATCAAGACATGGATGCTTGATCGGGTCTGGCCCGTTTTGCAGGGCGCGGGCTACATCCACCATTGATATTAAATTTATTAACATCTGATGCTTCTATATGCGACGTTGCTTTTGACTTTTGACTGTTCTCGTTTGTTGACTTCTTGGTTTTATCCGGTATGCATTGATCATCTTCATGCTCTGAAGCTTTTGGTTTTTCAGTTGTGTTTGATGGAGGGGTAGAGTCGACATTTGGATTAGATGATGACTGTTTTACCCTTTCGTTTTCCAACTTTCTTTGTTGCTCAAACATCATTTGAAGGTATTTTCCTTGTTCTTCTATTCGTAACTGTAAGTTTCGTTGGATCTGAAGCAAAAAACGGCAAAATCTAAATCAGTTGATTGTTTTAGCATAAATTTACGCGGTTGGTGCTCAAAACAGATAACCAAAACCACATGTGACAATTTCAACTTAGGTACCAATTCATGTTACGTTCATGTCATGTCAGGAATTGTCACCCGAATCCATTTACTTTTGATTTAGTAAATTTTATTACACTTTTATGTTGGGCTCATGTCATGTCAGGAATTGTCACACCTCCTGTTTACTTTTGACTGAGTCAATTTCACTATAAGTTATTTCTAACATGTCGGGCGAAGCATAAAATTTAGCTAAAAACAAAACAAGTCAAAACAGATTGAAGCTGGCCCAAAATGTTTTTTCACGCCTATAGCTTCCTAATTTTTTTTATTTATTTTGAATAAGCAGATTATTATAGTAATAAATAATATCATAGTATTAGTAGTCATTTAGAAAATGGACAAATGAACCGTTTGCAGGTCAACACGACCCAGTTCATGCTGTAGACAAAAGCCATTTTAACCCAAAACTGTATTTACCCGTTACCCACCCGCCCATTGTGTCGCCTCTACCCAAAACAGAAAACATGAAAAAACAAACCAAAAGAAAAAAAGGAAAACAATTTGACATACCTCAAGTTGTTCATGAAGTTGCTTTTGTACTTCCATTTGCAATTTTAATGCATCACTGAACCCCAAACTCCTGTCATCACAAACATATACATAATTTTCAAATTTTGGCTACTTCTGATAATTAAAAACCTCTTAACATCCTATTTTAACTTATTAATTAAAAAGTTAGCACTAGCACGCGACATAAATAGTAACTAAATGAAGATAAAAACCAGATGAAGGTTAGGTGTGTAGAGAGATGAACTTACTTGTTTTTAAGATCCATAGCTACCATCTCATCAATAGCAGCTGATTTCTTCTCTGATGTTCCTGCATTAAGGATATTATTATAAAACCGATGATTTTCTTAATTATCTAGGAATATAATAACAATTGGATCTACAAGAAAACACATACTAGAGTATTAGACGCCTCACGTCTGTCAAGTTTATGATGCAGTTGTACAAAGATTACAATCATTAATTATTTCTGAAATCTCTTTTAATACTGCAATAATTTACTTAATCTGATGTCTCTAGAGTGGAAGATGTCCTGTTTTACTGTAACCTTTTAGGATTAAAATGCTACTAAATGCCTCCAATTTCAGCAATACGATGCAGGAGAAAAGGGAACATGTAAAGCGGATATAATTACCTTCGGATAACTCCGGCTTGTACCTGGCTGTCCTATATTTCTGAAATCAAAATGGAAAAATATCAAATCTGAATAGGTCATTACTTTGACTTTAGTTGTCAAACCAACTGTTTCAGATCAACTGTTGAAGAGATCATATCAGTAGTATTAACTTTTAAGCCTATACTGTCTATCCCAAAAGAAATGAGATGAATGAACTTCAAATTATTTTTTATTCCAGAGTTAACAAAGTCTTCCAACATTCAGTCCGGAAAATTTACACATTTGACCTTAAAAGTCAACGCGTGAGTAAAGTGATTGTCACCAAAAACACTTTCTTACGTACCTGCAGATGGCTTTTTACATGATAAATTGTCAAACCTTCAACATTCATGAGCTTCAAAACACCTTTTGGCGTGGCCCCTTTAAGTCAAACAGCACAAAAGATGAAATCATAAGTTCTTGAAAGCAATAAATTTCAAACATCTATGTAAGTTTGTCACTAAATACGCACGTTCACTACCACCCAACTTGTTGACTGCTTCAACAAAGGATTCATGGAGTTCCGGTGTCCAACGCATGCGAGGTTTGACTGTGTTCCCAGTAGATGATGGGCTGCTGACTGGACATGGTTCTATGCTTGGCCCTGGAGGACGAGGTATGATTTGCAATTGCTGCACAGCAATGTAAAATCTAATAATTATTATACATTATTAACAAACACTTGAGCAAAATTATAAATGCAAGTTACATAAAAAGGTACCAACTTTGATTTGATTCCTATTTCAGGCAACGAACTTACTTTACGCCAGAAAATTCCCTCAAACTTCCAAAAACTCCAAAGTAAGCTAACGACCTAAGATATAGTAGTCTAAAGCACACAAGGCGCCTAGCTACTCAAGTCAAGCAAGACCACTGAGCCTCAAGTAGAAGCAAGGTGAGGTTCTTTCTCTAGGCTCAAGTTTCTTTCTAGGTTCCAGGGTTAATGATTAGCAATGGTAACTTAAAAAATAGCTTGGATTGCGTGTAATGTATTATGCTTTCCAAGAAAAGACACTACTTACAGGCAAAAAGTAAAGTGTTTACATACCGGGTTACAGGGTCATGCAAACCATTCAAGTTTGAGGGTGTTGTGCCTTAACCACACAAGGGGGCGCAACCCCCTTCACCCCTGCAATTTGTTGGTCCGGTATTAGATTGGCTTATACATGTTTAACCTAAAAACCCTTTGTTCTTATGTTTGTGATCATGTTTGACACACTAGTTCGGGTTGCACAAAAAGTGTTGTAGCTCAACCTCACACGTACCAAAAAGTTTTCCGTACCCAACCTGCACATTTTGCCACCACTTTCTACCACAGATAACACACATGATGATTATAATGGTTCAAGAATATAGAAACCTTAAAAAAACAAATCACCCACCCCATTCCTCCGAACTCTGTGCGTAGTTGGTTGAGCTTTTCTTAATTCTTTTCCCTATTATTGCTTAATGAAGAGAACAAGCTTTTATGTTCAAAGATGTATCATGTGTGTACATTAAGGTGGCGATTTTAACCCATCTACTTATAACCATGTTGTTGGGTTTATTTCAAGCTCAAACAGGTGAAAATAAAATGTTGCAGCTAAACGGAGAACATGTCAAATTGGTCAAACGCTTCAAAAGTAGCCAGAAGTCTATTTTATCCCAAGACACATACATACTTGTATATCTTTTGTTAAAGGATTCAAAATGCAGTAATGATATTGTTTTTTATTTTAAAATATTACAAAAAAAGAATTGACTCGTTACAACCAACCCATTTTGACCCGTTCCCAACTCTTTCAACCAGCTCATGTTGACACCTATAATTTCTATGCAAAAATTTGAAAATGAGCAAACCTTGGGTTCTAGGGTTGGAGCGTCAACATCAGCCAAAATTTCACTCCAATTCGAGTCAAGATTATCGTCAACACTCATAAAGTCAACTCCCCATTTCTGCCAATCAGTTCCTGTTCCCCTATCATGATCGCCAGCGGAAACCAACGCGTTTTTAGGCTCGATTTGCGAGCTCCCACCATTGACATTTTCAGAAAATCCAAGAAGATCTTCAAGTGATTCTGAACCCCATGGCACTGCATTGTTTTGACCGGTCAAGCCCACTAAATCCGTTGATTGTGAATTTACAAAATTAGACGTTTGGTTCACTTGGAATGGCACCGTATCACTTGAAGACCTAGAAACAAATGGAGATTTCTGTGATGACATGGCTCCCGGTGGACCCATATTATTCAGCTGCTTTTTACCACATGGCTGAAGACATACAGGTGTGTAGTTCCATCTTAACCCATTCATAAAATCAGCTGCAGTTTTCTCAAATAACTGATCCAAGAGCCCGAAGCCAGGTCAACACACAAGCAGGTAAAAGTCAAATCCAAATAAATACTATACAGCAATCTGTCATTTCAGTTGTAACGCATCTGAAACAAAGTTCAATCAATAATCAATCGACAATATTACAACATACATATACTAAAAGCATCATGTATCAGCGAAGATACTTTAATCCAAAATAGATTAAACAAACAAGAATCAATGTTGAATAAATCTTTAATATATTAGAAACAACTTAAGATTGATGCAAATTGTTAACAAATCGAAGCAACATATATCAACCTTACACTTTAGTTAACAAACTTACCAAAAAAGGTTACTTGCACTAAAATGCATAACTTACTTTTACCTTTTCGTCATGGAACTTACAATATTCTATGTGACACACTTTCAACTTTTACCATCATATGTATAATGATGGATGACACACCAAAACATCACCATTTTTATCTACAGAAAAACTCTCAGGACCACCCATACCTGCTAACCAGGTAAAGCACAGCTTGCGTTAATTGAACCTTGAGACCTCTACAAGATGGAGCACGAACGAAAAAAATGTGTTTTCTTATATACAATAACAAAAAGATGAAATCAAGTTGCATCTTAGTATAATACACCTAGCAAAAGGTAATAATGTGACAATGGTTGAAAGCTAAGATAATTATCTTCAAACAAAGGCAAAGCTTTATAAGCCACTAAATAGCTACACAAATTACAAACAAAAAGAACATCATCATGCTAAAATAGCAGTACAATCAACTTTCTTAATTGAAGCTTCCTACACCCAAATCCAAAATCTAACTACACAAGAACACAAAAGAACCCAACTTTGTGACAAAATCAAGCCCAAAAACAATTCACATCAATCATATCGACATCAAATTCTACCGATCGAACTAACACCAAGTAGAAAATCATCCCCAAAATCAAAGATTAACAAAAGATCAAGAAACACTAATTTCAATCGAATCAGAAGCAAACCCATCTTCAATTAGTGTACAAAATCACAATCCGATGGATAATTTTACTGCTGACAGTACAAGATTTCAATCAACTGTAAGAAATAACGAACCTTGATTTCAACGAAGAGGCAGAGTTGTATTGTCGTACGCAAGGGGGACGTACGGAGCAAAGAAGCGAAATTAAAGTCCCCAAATCCCCAATGAAAGGATCATTGTGATGATGGGAGATGAACACAGGGTTCTTTATGCGCATTCGTGCACTCAAGGAGATGGGGGTGATCTGCACCGTTGATTTGGGTTGATTGTGCTGATGTGGGAATCGGACGGTGGGGATGAGAGGGTGTATGGAGATGAGGAGTAGCGAGATACAGGGGATTCGTCGAATGAAATGATGTTGTTGGTGCGTTTATTTTAAAACATTAAAACCTGACACCACGCATATGATTAATCGTATTTTTATTATATAATAACTAGTATTAAGCTTGTGTTTTCTGTTTTGTGAGGGGGCGTAAAATTATACAAAATAACGTCTATGTTACATTCTTTAGCAACATTAACGTCGAAAAAACTTGTATTAAAAAAATTAGAAATAAAAAAATCATATCGAACGAAAAATAACATAGAAATGTAAATCATTAAAAATAATAACTTAATCGATCTAGGAGCCACACGTTGCAACAGAGCGGTTAAACAAGAAAAAATATGTGTAACAACGTTGAATCACACACATGGTACGATGTGTTAACTCTAAAAATTTAAAACGAAATGTAAAAACGAAAAATTTATAAAAACTAAATTTATAGGGAACTAAATCTAAAAGAAAAAAAATTATAGGGGTTAAATTGTAAGAATGTAAAAGTATAGGATTTAAAATAAAAAGTTATAAAAACAAAAGATGTGTACAACTTTTAATGCTTAAAGTGTAACAATATATGCAAACTTGGGTTGGTAATTAGTATATATTAAATATAGAGTTAATTACACAACTATCGTTAGACATTGTACATCAGTTTTAACTAATAAAATCGTTATTACCCTATGATTAAATTTCATAGGAAATAAGTACATCATGTGTGACACCTCTTCAGTGGTGCATTAAACTGTATGTTTTTTACTGATCTGTTTAGGATTAAGAAATGTGTTAAGTTATCAATAAGAATATGGTACTTGAGTTGAATATGTGAATACGCAGTCGTTTGAATGTTTTCTTAATAAAAATGTTATCATATTCCTACTCCTAAACTACACCCGTATACATAACACTTACCACTATTAAACATTTGGACCTTTTTATAAGTGAAGCTCCAAGATTACTAGAGCCTTGCGTCTTGAAGTAACTATAGACAACCGCTTTAAATGTACTAGTTGTATTGTCATGACAACAAAAAATTATAAAAAATTTTCAATCTATTTTCTTTTTCTTCATATTATGCATTTGTCAAAATTTAAAATTTATAATTATATACAAAACATATGTATTAATAAATCATACTTCAAACAGTAGTGTTTAAGTTTTTCTAGGTATGTTTTAAATTTTACTAAAAGACAAAAGTATGAAAAACAAATAAATAATAATAAAAATCTTTATAACTATAAACTTATAAAAGTTAGTAGAAACTTTACAACAACTATGCACCGTCACTTACCTACTCGAAGACTCGAATGCAATACTAGGTGTAAAGGACCGGATTTCCTCATAATAAATAAATATTTAATTGATAAACGAATAACAAAAATAAATATTTAATTGATAAACGTATAACAAACTTGGAATGAATGCCATACATTTTCTAAACATTATTACTGCAATCAAATTAGTAAGCTGAACACACAATGTAAATATGATTTTTCAATGTATTTCACACAAAAAGTGTTTGTCTTAGCAATTACATATAGCCTGAGTGAAAACCAATATTAATTAAATCAAAATCCAACTATTTATATTAAAATAGTTCTTGTTTTTATTAAAATTGCAAAGTTTTCTGTATTTTAATATAGAAGTGTTTTAACGTGTTAAGTTAACTCAAAATTAACATTTAAAACAAGTATTCAATTACACGCAGTTTAAAAAAAATCAAAAACACATCGATAGAGTGTTAAATATTCTATCTTTGACGAGCAAACAAAAAATGTCACACAATGATGCGTTGGTAAAAATGTTTAATAACTTTGGCAATTAACAATTGACTAGTATTAAGCCTCATGCGTTGCAGCAAGAGGCGTAAAACTATAACAAATAGCATCAATGGCACACCACCACCAATGATCACCAACACCAAAAGAGCTCGTATTAGAAAAGAAATAAAAAACTAAATGAAAAGTAGACGTCACAACATTGAACCACGCAGGTGATACATGAAATATATAAAACAATAAGTAAGTTGATCTAGGACCAACGCATTACCACGGGACCGTCAAAACGGGAGAAATAATAAGCATACAAACGTTGAACCATACATGCACGCTGCGGCGTATTAACTCTTAAAATTTAGACTGAAACGTAAAATGAAAAATTTATATATAAAAAGTGTTGGGACAAAAGTTGAATTAAAAAATATTAGGTCTAAATTGTGATAGATGTAAAAGTATTAGATTAAATTAAAAAAGTTAAAGATTAAAAAAAACAATAGGTTGGTGCAACCCACTAATACATATGATACAACCTATAATGCATATCAAAGTTGGTAATTAGTATATATATAATTATAAACAATCCTTTGGTTTGTTGATTAACATTTAATTAAATAAACACATAAATGTTTGATCGTCTACCTTTTAAACTTTAAACCGTTTAATCATTTTATTAATTAGTTATTTCATTAAATAATTGGTAGACTATATTTCTAGATAACCAACCATCGTTTGTCTAATTCGCGTTTCATGAAGTATAATGTGTAACAATTAGACATTAATATTTTGTTGTTATCCAAAACATAACTACTTAGATCATACCTAGATAGCAACGTTGATATTATCAACGACCTAGCATCTGACATCCAACAAATAGTTCATATGGTTATAAAAAATGACAAGTTTGGATACTAACTGTTTAAAATAACATGCTTGGGTTTTATACTTTCAATATTGTAACAAGCTTTGGTATTAAGACTAACTTCCGTTAATATTCTTGATAAATTAAGATTTATGTTGTTGATTTTCAAATTGAATGAATTAATTACAAGACATACATGGGTTATGTTTGGATGATCCTATGAATAAAAAAATTGGATGTTCAAAAGAAAGAAATCAGAATCATGAAGTGGAAATATGGTGAGATGTACTTGGTTTTTCTTGCAATAAAACTATAAAATTGTCTCTCTTTAGTAAATTCAATTGTTTAGTCACAATAACTACTATGATTATGTAATATTAGTGGTAAATTTAGTTGATTGTGATAGATTTCTTAGTGAAACTAACGTTACTTTCTTACATTAGAGTAAAAGACTACTTGTTGTTTGGAGCTAATCCAACATGGGTTATGGGTGGTTGTGTTACACTATCATCATTAGGCAAGCTAGATTTCTTTAAATATTTCACATTGCTTGTTATCAGTGTTTTTAAAACCGCCCCGCACCGGCCGATCAGACCGGGAACCGATCTGGTTGTGTGTGATTGAATCGTTTTCAGTTGAACCGGCGGGACCAGTGAACCGGTTGAATCAGACCGGTGGTTAGACTAGATTTCAAAAACTTTTTTTATTAATTTATAAATTTTGACAAATATATTACTTAATTAAGTGTTAATTTTGTTAAAAATGTAAATTCACTCTAAGAAATATAATACTTTCATATTTGATTTTTGAACCGGATACATATAAATAATATTTCTATATTTTATACACGACGTCATCCGCTTTGACCAATCTGACCGATCCGACCAATAAACTTTTAGATGACCGTTTTGCTGTCCGGTCCGGTTATAAAAGCATTGATTGTTATAGAAATTGTTAACTTAGTCCTTAAATCTAACTTTCACTTTTTTCTGGATTAGTGTTTGAAAGGCACTTGCCAATCACCAAGTGCCATAAGTTGTGTTTTCTCTGTTCTCAATTGTTAACCTGATACCGATAGGGCTTTGGCAGTTTTACATTTAAAAACACATTATCGACTTTGACAAGTTATCACTATTAAAATAATTAAACCATTTATTTTTTGTTAACTTTTATGTCCTGTTGCAAAATGTGTAACCTCTTTGATTCCTACACAAATGAGTTGATCTGAAAGCAATTCAAGAGTACTAATGTTCTTATAACCATATTATACTCCTCACACCAGATCACATGATAGAATATCAACAAGAGAATTTACAACATCACAGTTAGATTACCAAAAACAAAGAATGAGACACAAAGGACCTATGTAACAGATTAGCAAAGCAAAATACACAATATCCGCCTTATTTGCCCCATGCTAATCAATGGGTCGATACGTTTTTTTGGTTACAGGGTTAGAAATCAGGATATCCTCCGTAAAACTAAAACACAACGATCAACAACAATGCAAAAATGTTTCATTTTATCTCGACTTTATCTCATCAGAAAGTAAAACTTATTCGCCCCTTATAATATACATCTTGAATTTTACCCTTCAATAGAGTGTATGCTGAAAACATCATACTTTTGCTCCCAGAAAAGGCTGCAGAACATTAAAACAAATAAACAAACAAATGAAAACCGATTACTAACAAAAAAATTATTTACAAAAGGGTCTTTAGGACATTTTGTCGCCCGGTTGTTGACTTACTTTGACTCCAGGTGGAGTGTTTCCAGGTTTAGCTGTAGTTGTTCCCAAAGAAACTGATACCAGAGTTGAACTTTGGCTTTGTATCTGCAGCTTTAAGAAGTTGAAAGGAGCACATAAGCGTCTCATCGACACTCATCATTGCACCAGCATTGTCAAACTCCCCGCAATAATTCGGTGCAGAAAATAAAGTTACGAGTTGTCTGTCTGCAAAGAATTCATATCCATCTTCAACAACCTGAAATTACTTCAACAGGTTATAAATACTACACAAATTCACTCAAAAATGATATAAATATAACACGAAGTTGTGGGCCCGACCCGTCCCATATTCTAGTTTTTTTAAAGGTTTTTATATCTTTTCATTGTTTACTACAAGAAGTGACCATCTATAGTGTTTTATCATTTTACTCACTAAAGATACATTATTATCAGTGTACCTAACACACTAATCGTTCACTTAATAACTAACGATATTGTTTGTATAATTATAACTAACACGTTAGTTACTTAAGAAAATACGTAAAAATGGATAAAAATGTGTTTGTAGCTCAACCCGAGACCCGTTTAGACCCATATGAAAAAGATCTGTTTCAACCTGAACACATATTGACCCGTTACCCAACCTCCCAACTAGAAAAACAATGTGTAAACAAATTCAAACCTCATGAGCGCGACAAACAAGATCTAAATCATGTTTATGAAGAAACGCGGTAACAACATCAGCACCAAAAGTATAAGAAACCCCACGATCATTCATCCCCCACCCCTTAACATCATTACACGGGTCAGACCACAACAGATCACAAAGCAAACCACTATTCGGTACGTCAGTGGGCCGCCTCAAGTTCCTAATTTGATCCAAACTAATAAGATCCGGTGAAAGCCCACCATGCATGCACAAAATCTTGTCATCAACAAGAGCTGCTACAGGTAAGCAATTGAAGCAATGCGAGAATGTTTTCCATAATTTAACATTGAACCTTCGTTTACATTCGTCATAGAATCCGTATATACGGTTTATAGAAGCACATTCGTGGTTTCCACGCAAAAGGAAGAAATTATAAGGGTACTTGATCTTATATGCCAGCAAAAGGCATATTGACCATGGATGTCACCTGATAACAAATAAATAACAATGATTTTGTTCAACAAGTAAAATAGGTAGAAAAATATCAGAAATACATAAAACAATGAAATATTAAAAATTGATGTGGTTTATATCATCATAACACTGCAAGTGACTATTTATTTATAGATTTAAAAGAAATGGCAGTTTACATAAAGAGGTAATGAACATGTAGCGTAATCTTCTGTACTAACAAGAGTGGATATTTGGCTCATTTACTTATAAATGAATCAATTCGGATGTGCTTTAAATCAAACCGATATGGGTTAAATAAAAACAATAGCTAAAAGGAAAACGGGTCAAACAGGTTGAAGTCAATGAAAGTTTATTTTAGTCATATACAACCACCCAAATCGCTTTATTCAAAGCTTTAGATTATTACTTTAAAACTATTGGTTATGTAATCATAGTGACCGGCATCAACTACTTAATAAAAATCTTTAATATGCACCAAATGCGCTAGTATGAAAACCAAATTGACCCGACCCTTTTGACCAACACCAAAAATGCCTAATTTCATCGCGAACCCAATTAGGTTGTTCCAAAACTAATAATCTCTAACGTTTATATTTGCATAAGAACAAATTGCAAATCATGACAATGCACTCTCATGTCAAACCTAATTTGAAGACTGTAATTAAAAACTGTTACTTAAATCATCCAACTTTCAATAGCCATTATAAAGATCATTCAGCCACGTCAGCATTTTATACCAATATTATAAAATAAATGATATTGGTAAATATTAACCAAATTGAAATGAATCAGAAACATGTTACAGTATTGTGCCAAAAATGTTTTTTCCTTAAATAGTAGGCACATTTTAATGATAAAGAGAATGCAATTAACCAAAACATAATATAAAAAAACTCAAAACAAATAACAAATCACATAAAGATGATAGCCAGTTAACAAAACTCAGCAATAAAATGCAAAAATTCAACATAAAAAAAAGAAGAAATCATACCAAAATTCACCTTTTTTTAACCGGACCTAATCTACTCCTATTAACTACTCCTGACCCACCAAACCAACACAACGTAGGATTCGAACTGTCACAAGTTGGTGAGTACCACAAGGATGTCCTTGGGATACCACAAATCACATAAAGAATGATAATCAAATATCAAAACTAGGCAATAAAATGCAAAATTCCAACAAATACATAAACCTTAAACAAGAAATCATCCCAAAAATCACTTTTTTCTTACTGGCACCTAACCTACTCCTGTTAACTACCCAGACGCTACGAAACCTGCACACCACAGGATTTGAACCCTTACGAATTCGTTGACTATTAACACCATTTACCACTAGTATGTCAAAGGGGACACCACAAATCACATAAAGATGACAATCAACTATCAAAATTAAGCATACTAAGGTACTTCAAGATCCAAAAACAAGAAATCATACCACAAATCTTGATGGGTGCTTCAAGTTCCAACAAACTAGGCTCTTTCAAGAAAATCTCTCTTGAAACAACACAAAGCTTTTTAATTTCTGACTCAGTAAGCTGCACCTGCTTACCAGGTCTCCCTTTAGCTTCAAGCAACCTGCGAATTACATCATCAAGAACAGCTTGTTCCATCTTTATACGCTAAACAATCGATGAAAAGATAAAGAATTCACAGAAAATGAGTTGATTTGAACAAAAGGGGTTGTGGGTTTTTGGTGGAAAAGATTGAAAATAGAATCTTGAAACCCTAAATTTGGGGAATTGGTCGCCATATATACAAGATATGAATAGAAAAGATTCGATTTTGACTGATGGGGTTGTGTGTGTTTTGGTGCAACTGTGGAGAAAAGAGGCGGTTGCTTCATAGTTGTGAATTCTGATCTTTTTGTGGAGTAACGGTCAACGGTCTTGTAATCCGGATGAATCTTATCAAATAGTCAGAACTCTGGGTTTATTTGGTTCGTAAAATATTTTGTAAAGAAATTGAAAATAAAAAAAATAAGATGAAATCTTGTTAAAAATTAATAAGATGTTTAGTAGGTAATTCTTTTTTAGTAGAATTGGAATGTGAGTTTTGACTATTTAATTTGATTGTTATATTCTATTGGATTGTAAATTTCAATAAATATAATTCTATAATTTCAGGTTCATACGGTAACTAATCAAATAAGATTTTGAATGAAAATATTTTTAAATTCAATTTTAATTACAGGTTTATGTGAACCAAACAAGATTTTAGAGTTTTAGTCGTGCGATAGATATTGACGTAGATTTAAGAACTAAAAATAAACTTAAAAAGTATATAATTAGTCAACAATAAAAAATTGTAATTCAAATTGTTTCGTTAAAAGTTTGAATTAAATAGATTTAAGTTGAATCGAGCTAGCATCAAAATAGAGCCATTTTAATAATTGTTTGATAAATAAGTCAATTTGCTTCAAATTTCATGCATTGGACTTTGTAGGATTCATGTTTAGTAAATCTTTGTACTTTAAAATTTTATTACTACTTAAGAAATGGTTCTAAATTACTTTTTTTTTCAAACAAAGCGCTTGTAGTCTAATGATTATTGACAATATAGATAGTAGTGTTTCCTTTTATGATGAGTTGCATAGTAAATAATAGTAAATAATGGTGTAGATTTAAAAGTATAATATTATAACTAGATAGGCGTGTGTTTATCGTGTTAAAGATAAAATAACATCTTCCATTTAAAAAAATTAATGACCTTATAAAAAAGATCTACCATGATTACATATCATATTTGTAAATTGTAATTCATGACATGCGATTTACATTTATAATCTATGAGATAGAGAGATTGCTCATGAAGATACCTTCGACTCATAAATAATAATGGAATTATACCAACACATACACAAAGCACATAAAGGCATTGTAAGTGCTCATATATAACTAAAGGCACATTTAGAAATAAAACACCTTATGACCAAAAAAGAACCTAAGTGAAAGGTAGGAAGCATCGATGGGGCAAACCAAGTGAAGGTCATATAGTTCTAATGACACACGTGAAAAGTAGACAACAATAATACATACAACTAGAACTAGAAGGCGTCCTAACTAAAATCACAATTCAAGTACTGATCTCTCTAGAAATCTCTAACCTTTGTTCGACACCTGCAAACGCTCTTATCACTGATCATGCCCCCAAAATAATTTAAGACTTTATATGATACTAATTTATATATCTCGTAGTTATAGAGGTACAATGAAAACCACACTCAAGTTTACATTCAAGATTAAAATCATATTCATGTATACATATAAATGTGTATGTTTATGTATTTTTGTATCCATCAAACACTTATGTTACAAATAGATACATTTGTTTGATCCCTAATGAAGTATGCTCATTATAGTTGGTGCGATTTATAAACACAATATGAAGACAATGACTTTTATACAGACAATTAAAAGCCTAAATAGCTTATGGAGATTCAGGAATAAGAATAACATGTTAAAAACCACAAAACTCTACGCATCTAAAGCAATAGATACAAATACATTATGCGGTTTTGGCTGTTCTTGACATATTAGTTATACAACCAAAGCCTAAAAGATCCATTTCAGATTTTGAGTCACAAATCTTAACAAACAGTCACATTATTCAAGATTTCAAGCTACAAAATATGAAATTCAAACTCATAGTAACTGCTCATAATTCATAGATCAATTCTCCTTAACTTCACCACAATCTTCAATAACAACCTTCGCTGAAGTCGAACCGCTATCGGATCCAACTTTCTCCATCTCTTTCACAACACTATACCCATCAACAACCTTACCGAACACCACATGCTTCCCGTCGAGCCATGAAGTTTTCTCTGTGCATATAAAAAACTGTGACCCGTTAGTGTTCGGGCCTGCATTAGCCATAGAGAGAACCCCAGGGCCTGTGTGCTTGATCTTAAAGTTCTCATCAGCAAACTTTGCACCATAGATTGACTCGCCCCCGGTCCCGTTGCCCTTAGTGAAATCTCCACCTTGACACATGAACTTCGGGATGATTCGGTGGAATGTTGACCCTTTGTAGTGTAGTGGCTTCCCGGAGCTCCCGATCCCCTTTTCACCTGTGCAAAGAGCACGGAAATTTTCGGCGGTTTTTGGGGTGACGTCAGCGAATAGTTCCATGACAATTCGGCCCTTTTTCATGTTGCCAATGAGTATGTCAAAGAACACTTTTGGGTTGGACATTTTTGTAGCCTAATCTGCAAATTTGATGTGATTCTGTAGGTTATAATTTGTTAACAAACAACATAGTTGCAAGGACATCATTTAGTGGTCAAATATTCAGATTTCAAGTAACTGATATCCAATAATGAGTGTCAAAACACATAATCAACGCCTACTTAAACATATAACTATATCTAAATCACTGGGTAAAAAGGTGAAAAAGTTTAGAATAATGAACATTTACTACATAACAATATAAACTGTATATAACTCATGTTATATATATAAACTTATAACTATAAATATATATTAAAATAATTATATATGTATAAAGTTAAAAATAAGCAAATAACTAATAAATAATAAACAAACCTAGCTTGAGCTAAAAAAAATACTCACGACCCGAGCTTGTGCTGTAGACATAAGCTCGAAACAAGCCAAGCTCACTCTCGAGCGCTCATAAGTTAAACTAGCCAAGCTCATGCTTAGGCGGACACTGTTCGTTTACAAAACTTCTAAAACTTCTAAAACTAAAGTTTTCATTTTCTTTCTAATCTAAAAAAACTAAGAATGCATACTTAAAAATTATGATATAAAATCATGCACGAATGACAGTAAAAACATATAACGGAGTACTTGGTATTTGGTAATAAATTGCAAGAGGTTTTAAAAAAATAGTTCATAATCCTAACTTTGAACAATAACTAAATCACAAGAATATTGATCCAAATACTACAAGCAAATGTCATAACTTACAAGAGTCTTCTCACTGCAGGTTTCAACAATATAGTTTTTATAATCTTACCTAACATTTCATTATTTATAGCACTAAAAATAAGCAAAAATCTGCTAGACAGGTCAGCCAAACCTGAGCTGTTTGCGCCCGTAATATGTTAAACAACCCATCCAACCTAGCCATTTTACTGGCTCTACTTGCTAGAGTTATCCATCTAGATCTCCCGAACCAATTAGAGTACTTAGCAAGAACAATTACTACCCAATTACAAACAAACAGGTTAATTTGTGTTACATTTTATGACTAATAGGCAAAACTAAGCAAACTAATAAAAGTGTACTCGGTTCTTGACTTAGCTCACGCTTTGCCTAGGGATCAGAAAGGGGCCGGATCGCTTTGCCATCTAATGTACGCAGTCTCACCCTACACTTTATGCAAGATATTGTTTCTCATGACTTGGAACCAATAACCTCAAGGTCACAAAACAGCAACCTTACCGCTTGCTCCAAGGCTTGTTCTCCCTTGGCAAAACAATAAAACAAGCTAAAAAACAGGTCTAACAAACTCAGTAGATATTAATTTTTTCATTGATCTTAATAATCAGTTTTACTAAAGCATTACGCTTCTCCAAATTTGACCATTTTGGCATTAACTAATCTAAAAGTCAGAATCAGTCACTTCAACACTCCAAATTTGATTGTTGTAAGACTAACTAACCTGAAAATCATAATCACTCATACCTAAACACCAACAGATTATTGTTACTTGAAGTCAATAATAATCACTTTAATCGCACATACAAACACTCTTTAAGACTACTGCAAGTACAATTTACTCACACAACCAAACAAAACATATCAATAGGAAACATCAATTACAGATAAATCTTCAATTTCTAACAACTATTGCGCTCCACAAGCTTTGATTGTTTCATCAGTGAAGCTTTAAATTCAAAGATTCAAACAGGGTAATCAAATGCTAGGGTTAGAAGGGAGAAAGATGATACCTTTAATGGAGATTGTATTGAGAAATGCCTCAGCAACAAATTTCGAAGTATGAAGGTCGAATGGGTAAAGGGACTAGGGTTTTTATTAGGGTTTTAACTTCTGTATGTTTGCACTATGGACCCTTAAGTTTATGTATGATTGTCTTGCTCTCTTTGCCTTTTTAATTTTTCCTTATTGAATCATATTTCAAAACTTTTATGTAGTGACAGAACCATGATTCTTATTGGTGATGTGGATTTCTAAAATATATGATGAATCTATACTTAATAAAGCAATATCTTTAGTGACACGTGTCATTCTCTTATGCCTTCTTTTAATTTCCCGCCTAAAAATGTATCTATCCTCATTTTTAGTCATAATTCATTTGAATAAAATCAATTATTACTATAATTAAGAGGAAATTTTTTTCCTAAAATAGTGTATGTAGAAAATTTATTACCAAAAGAGTTGTTTAAAGAAATGTTTCTTTTCTTCCTATAATATTATTGGTTAAATTTATTTCACTTTAAAATAATATTATTTAAAAAAATTTAAATACAAAGGTTAATTAATAAAATTATAAAACCATTTGGTTCATATGTCGTAATTAAATACAAAAAATTTTTCTAAACTTATTTTTGTTTTTTTACTCAGACTTTATTTTAAATCGTCTTTACATATATGTATTTTGACTCAGTACACTCAGAGGCCGGTGCTTCAGAAAGCTTTGTAGAATCTGAAGTAAACCGTCCTGAAGCCAAGGATGAAATGATCTGAGCTGTTATCGAAGGTAGCTAGAATCGAGAAACTTCTAGATATAAGATCTAGGATCATAAGAGATAAACTCCTTGAGCTGGATGAGAAGGAGAAAGAATTAAAAGAGGTGAAAGCCAAACAAGAAATTAGTGGACACTTGGATGCTGCAACCATCCAACCTCTTGCAATGGAAGAACAAGAGAATCTCCTTGACAGATTTTTTCTATATAAGAACATGTATTCTATAAAAAGACGTTAAAAAAATATTAATTACAGATGCTAAATGTTATTGAAAGGTTTTAAGAAAATATTTATAAAAAGAACTATAAAACATTTTTTAAGATGCTAAATTAGTTTTTATTTGATTGAAACTTTATCTTTTTAACTATACTTAAAAAATATTATTAAAAACATAAATAATTTTTCCAATCATATTATAAATAAGAAAAGTTAACTTTCCACTAAAAACCTATTTTGGTAAATAATTTTGAAAACACTCATTTTGTTAAATTATTTTTTTTACCAACACTACATTGAAGAAAACTCATTACAAATGGTATTTTGATGGTTTCAAAATCTAACCCTGAAATATATTACAAGTTATAGTTAACTGTTTTTCCCACCCAAGAACAAGTTGACTATCTCCTTACCAAACATGTAATATAATGAGTTTTTACAGGTTACATTAAATTTTGAATTGAAACATGTTGGATTCTTGCTAATTAAAACAATCAATTAAATATTTACTAATTCACTTGTCCTATGTAATTGAGAAGAAACCCCATACGCGTCTTCTATTCCAAAATGATTTCAGATATTTTATCAAATCAATGGTCTCAAGTAATCAATTCAGGGTTTCGATTTCTCAAATCATAATATCAATTTTTAAATGGAAAGATGAACCATTTTATATCATTTTCAATTTATAAGCATTACATGGTTTCGATTTTCCCCAATTCATGTTATGTTTAAAGTTCAAATTACCGATCCTTTTACTTCTTCATTGATCTATATTATATCATTCACACCCCAAGTTCTAAATCAAACTAGCTCTTCTGCAAAGTTTCAATTCAATACTCATATATACAAATCCCGATTGCAACAGTAGCAGGGATCCGTACGATTCACGGATTTAAATTTTGATTTCAATATAAATTTTAGTATTTTGGTTTTTTTACATCAATTTGTCGATTTGTGTTTTTGTTAATGCAAGCATGAAACTTTGATTTAGTTTTAATTGATGTAATCGTGAAACAAATTTATGTTTTTGGTCAGCAAAAAGAGAAAATCACATAAATGATCCATTTGGTTTAATCAAATTGCATGTTTGGTCCCCAAGCTTTGAAAATTATAAAGATAATCCAAACTTTTGTGTAATTATTGCATGTTTGGCCCATGGCACCGATTCAAGCTATATGTTGTAATATCTCGAGTTACAAGTATACATGAATTATAATTATTAATATTAGACAATAATGGTAAAATTACAAACAAAACATCAAATTTTGTATACAAAGAAGTTTTCGGATGTTTATAAATGTTCTCATGTTCAATATAATTTGTTTATTATCTAAAGTTGTTATTTATAATTTTATTTCATTTTATAATATACACTGTATAGATTTATAAGCATTGATAAATAAAAACTAATAATATTAGACATAGATGAGTTTAGAAGTTAAACATAAAAATCGATATACAAAATATTAACAATAATAGTATGACTTATGAATAATTTTAATTAAAAATAATTTTTAATAATTGAACCCGTGTATTACACGGGTCTTTAGTCTAGTAAGTCATATAGAATAGATGAAGAAGAGTAAACTTTGGTTTTGACCCCTATGGTTAAGCGTAAATAATAGTTTTTATTTAAAGTTTTTAAAATCTTGATTATACTTCTTATAATTTTTAATTTGTTTTATTAAACTCTAGCCTATTAACACCGCTATTTTTTTCTGTTAATTATAGGGGCATATTAGTCTTTTCGAATGTAAGGAAAAGTTGTGTAATATATCCAAAATGATAAATTGACTTGTTATGTAATTTAGTTAAATTATACAATTTACCCATAACTAACTTCTCACTTCTGACTTCTCCTTCCCATCCCCCTACCACCACCAGGCACCGTCAACAACCACCACCACCAACAACATCATCGATCACCTGACAAGAACCTGTTTTCGGCCACCTCCTAACAACAAACACAAACTCCGCCATCACCCCCTTCCTCACAAAACCCCCTTTTAAAACCCTATAGGATTGTGAACTCATTCTCCACCACGGTTGCTATTAGAGTTTCCATCCCCACCACCTGTTGCACACCAATATCACCATCACCATCCCCAAAATCTAACCCAAAATTGAACCCAAAACCACGTTGCGTTTATATCCGGTAAGGGTTTTAGTGGTTTGTGATGGTATCCATCCCTAAAATTTAACCCAAAACCCATCCACCACCTGCAACCCATTACCATCATTTGTGATCTCGTCGGAGGAGTCGTTGGGTAGGTCCTTTTGGTGGTCTGTGATGGTGGGTGGATATATATATATATATATATATATATATATATATATATATATATAGAGAGAGAGAGAGAGAGAGAGGGTGGTCAACACATGTATCTCGCCTTCAAATTTAGTGTGATGGTCAAGGAAGCAACCAGTGACGGTATGGCGGTTCAAGGCGAAAGATGCCACAATGTTGTGGTTCGAGGGGTGATGATGGTAGTGGCTATGTTGTGGGGGTGATGTTTTTGTGGTGGTTGGTAGCTATGTGGTGGTGGTGGATGTGTTACAGAAAACATCATTTATGTTTTAGAAAAGTTATAATAATAGTCTTTTAGAGGTAAAAAGACCATATTGTCATTTACTTAACAGAAAACTTAACAATCGTTAGTCTAAAGGATGGACTCTATTACAAAATGTTAACATAAAAGGATACATTGTTGTTGTAGATTACTAATACTTGATATTATCTTTTAAACCCTTAGTTTAGTAACACCGTCGTAAGTTATTATGAGTGCTTAGTTTGTTCATTTTGATTTTTGTTAATAGTGGGTGAAAGGACACATTTGTTGTTGTGGATTAGTAATGCTTGATACTATCTTAGACCCTTTTTTGTTGTTTATGGGTTGTATGTTTTGATTTTCTCCTCTTAAACTTTCATCTAAAGAAAACTGATATAAAGTTCAACTATAGTTGTATTAAGCGGCTTATGCTAGCTTGTTCTTATACTAATGTGATTTTATGCTTACAAGGTGCTCTTTATTGGATCCAAAACAAAAAAAAATCTTGTAAATAGCTTTTTGCAAAGGTGTCGATCGAAGATGTGATGGAATAGTTTTAAAAGATGAAAACACATAGAACACAACTATAAAATGTAAGTTTTCCTTAATTTCTTCTTTAAAATTGTATTTTGTTAACAAGTTAATGCAATTTAGTGATGTCTATTCCTACCTGACCCGACCCGACTAGATCAAATGACCCGAAAAATCTAATATTGTTTCGTTAGATGTCTAATCATAAAAAAATAGTGACCCCATATAAAATAATTCCTGGTTTCGCTACTGGACATATCTCCCTCCCCAATAGTGGTGGCATCACTTTATGGCATTGGATGATAACAACATACTTAATCATTACTTTTATTTTAACATAATACATTAATACATAGATTCTTTTACTAATTTATTAGCTTGTTTTCGTGAAAGATGTTGACCACCACAAACTGAATGTGAAGTTGAAGGCTGCTAGGGAAAATTGCAATACGTAGTATGGGAGGTGACGTCTCGACACACCAAGGGCTCACTATGGCACAACAGGAGAAGATATGCTTTTATTTTTTTAACAAGTAACTTAATATTTTGGTAGTATGGGAGGTGGGCTCACTTGGTTTTATTCTGTTGCTTATTGTTAGTGTGTTGTCATACTTTGACACATGTTAGGATATTGCCAAGAATGCATATGTTATATTTATAACAATTATGTTGTTGAAATTTTCATAAATTAACTATTTTATATTTATCTGATTGTTCATATTTATCTTTGAGTTTACTAAAGTCTAGTATAAATAATGTTATCATGTGAAATTCTACGAGAGTTTTTTTTGAATAATTATTCTTTCAAACCTTTGAGTTTGAAGTTTTTGAGTATCAATTTAGTTCGAGCCATTTGATTGTTTCCTATCCTCCATCATTTGGTATAAGAGCTCTAGGTTGATTCAAATGGTTTGTTGTGGCATTAAGCATCCTCATCATCGTAGAACCGTGGATAGAGGCAACGATGAAGACGCTTTAGATCTGTTAGATCAAAAGGCTGGATAGGTCCAATGATTCACGCGACTTACCCTTGGATTGGGAGTAATTGCGAGGGTTGGACAACTACAACACTTAATCCTCGGATTGGGATTAGTATCACTTCGACTTGGGAGGAAACAAAAGTGGAAGGATCCGTCGACGAGTTATCCAGGGATGAAGAGTGTCCTTTCAATGATGACTCTATCTAGGACTCTCCATCAACTTATGATGAATGCGAGGAAGAGTATATTAAAGTAGATGACGAGAAGCTAGAGTTTCGAGAGGAAAGTGTAGTTGTAGATTCTATATATAGTTCAATAGATGTCAGATAGAAACAAGAAACTCTTCCATGAATCTTTATAAAAAAGATGTGTTTTTCTTCCTTGATGAAGAAACCATGACGGATCAAGAGGCAGTTGTGGTCATGATTGAAGTTCGCGCTTCAAATGGTGACATGAAAATTGACAACAAATAACCTTAAATTCAACATAAAACATGAATCACAATATTATAATTTATTCGTATCAACAATATTGTTGCATAAATGAATCAGTTCGACCATATGTCGATCTATGATGTCTACATACATAGAGCAACCCAACCGGCCAACAATATGGTCTATAGGCGATGGTGACTACGACTTTCCCAACACTTCCAACAACCGCCCCCATCTCTCAAGTTTCTACGGTTTTCTCCTTTAGTTTTATACATGGGTCCTGCGAAGAGTAAACCAAAAGAAACTGATATAATCAATATACACATAGAAATACATATACGTACGCATGTACACAGATACGTACATACATTTATATGCATGCATGTATGTATGTAGTTGATTCGTGTGTGAGTACTACTTATCTATGAGAATAAACGTTAACATGAAATTTTAAATCTAGTATGCTCACTAAAAACACTTTAACTAAATATGTGTCATCACATATGATCTCAAACATGTACATAATATACATTTATCATTAGCTATCATACCATATGGGTCGTTGATTCGGAGTTGTAGAGAGCTTTGAAGGTTTCTTCCTTCTGATGAATTTAGTACGAGTGTAAAAAGAACCACTAAGAACAACATAACACTGCTGAACTTCATTCTCAAAAACCGTGTTTTCGTGCTTGTGCAGGTGTTCGGGTGGCCGGTGCTTTGATTTATATATAGAGTATATTGTCAATGCAGATGACAAAGATTCAGAAAAGTAAACAATGGACATTGGTTGAAATATTCAAATCCAAATAACATACATTGATTGGATTAACTTATACATATACACTTAAGTGGGTGGGTTGACATTCTCAACATCTTGAAAAAATCCTTTGTTAATTGTGGAGATCTTAAAGTAACTATACAGTCGATTTCACAAATCAAATATTCAGCCTACCAACTTTGGGTTTGGTTTTAACACATTAATTTTATTATAATATATTAAAAATCTAATCTAACTACTCTAATAAAAATATATCTTGGGATGACACGTGTTAGCACCACAATAATTCTCACCAAAATTTTCCTGCCTTTCTCTTGTATTAAATAATTATCTTAATTACTAATAATATTCTTTAACACATTTTTAGATTTAATAAATAAAGAAATAAATCTATTTATTTATGTTATTTCTAAATAAATAATTTTTTTTATAAAATAATAAATTTTTCTAAAGCAGAAAACTTTTTTAAAAATACGAATTATATTAAAATTTGGGTATTAAAAAAAGTTATTTTTTTAAAAACAAAAAATAATCAAACTTAAGAGTTATAATAGGAAAATTTTTAAAGATGACATTTTTATTGATTTAGAACAAAATGTTTATTTTTCTGAAATTTTTTTAAAAAGTTGGTATTACTGTTTTATTATATATTAAAATATTAATTTTATAATTAAAATTTTTTATTATATTAATATTTTATTTATTCAACCCGTGTAATACACGGGTTTACCAAAGCTAGTAGTTATATATGTGGGCATATTATTTAGATATTGGATTGAAATGTATTCGAAGAAAAGGTAACTATTAAGTGCGAGTTGGGTGGGATTTATCCACCAGCAGTACTTTCTCTTTCATTTTTTTAATTTTTAATAAAAGTTAACGTATGAATAATATTAGGACCTAATTGTTTGGACAATTTTCCTGAGTCTTTGTGTAATTTTTTGAGCATATCATATGGGTAAAAGTGATTGCATCTCATATCAAAGACAAAATCATTTCTCGTAAGGCAATCAGTAGTAAACGTTAC
This sequence comes from Flaveria ramosissima, assembly GCA_025215565.1. Classification (NCBI taxonomy): domain Eukaryota; kingdom Viridiplantae; phylum Streptophyta; class Magnoliopsida; order Asterales; family Asteraceae; genus Flaveria; species Flaveria ramosissima. The sequence goes on along the minus strand of CM046043.1, from coordinate 13,985,719 downwards.
AAAACACATAATAATCATGATTCTAAAAGCCGTAAAATGTATAGTGGTCGAGGTTTTGTGCGGCCCTTATATTTGAAGCATATCTATTGGGAAATTTGAACGACTTCATCATTGCCAGATCAGCATCTCGGCTGTTGTCTAGCTACGTATTCAATGCTTTTCAATTTAACACTTGATACCGTCCGTCATTATGTGAATATACGACCATAGGCAATAAAATTCAAGATTTTCTCTTGCTTTTACGTGGTCTTTCAATCTAGATGTGTTTAACATGGTGTTAATAACATTATCAAATACGCTTTTTTTAATGTGCATGGCATCTAGGTTGTCATGGATTATAATAGTCTTCCTATATAGGAGCTCCCACAAAATACTTCATTTTACCAAATAATGGCTTTCATCGATCCCTCGAGCTTTCTATTTGCAACATACGGAGTCTATTACGATAACCACAATTTCGCTCCCAAATTTCTTCACCATTTTAGCGGAGGAGGTGGACCATTTTACATGACGTGACGTATCCCTTCCCAAAGTTTTCTTGTCATTGCAGAATCGATGTTGTGTAGGTAAACATTGACGCTGACAATAAAACCGTTAAGACTTCTTTCTATGTTGTAGCGAAAATGACTCCACATCACCTATACGATAAAGGCATGCTAACTTTATGTTTATGCTACAACCATACAACATTACAAAGGCCGGAAAGTCGCTAACGTCCATAGTATTGTAGCTTTCATCACGAATTATCCCTATGACAAACATCACAAGTAAGAGCGTCAAACTTATACAACACCTTTAATCATATATCAAAAGATGAATAAACCGTCTATATAAGGGGTCTTCATTCTAGTTCTAGGGTTAAGATGTGAAGGTCCTTACGGGAGCAAGTATAACCCATACTATGTTCATATTTGGTAAATGAAGGCGATGCCTACAACTAAATGCATATGTAATATAATCACAAACCATATGTGAGTTTGTATTTAAACATTTTCTCAACCACAAGTAATACCTAAAGTTTATAACTAAATTGTAGATCAAACATCAAACATCAATCACAATATTTCTCCTTTTAATTGTATTAAAATTGTTCCATATGTGAATCAATCCACCCATATTTTTCTATTAATCATATCATATTATACTATTCACATATAGAAACTGGTAATAGTAACTGAATATTTTTTTATATCTTTTTCTTGATTAGGTACAATTTTGTTCACTTGTCTATTTGTACTATATGCTTGCATGATTATCATGTTTTCCATGTATGCGTACAGACGATAGTACAAACTATAGTGAATGATATGTGAATGGTATGAAGTCTTGCATGGTGTGATTTGCATGGTAAAGCCTTACCTTGTACAAGCATACGACTATAGTGAATTGAATGTGTTCATGCATGTAAATTTTATTGGTAAAGTAAATGTGCACTATTTGATATGATATATTTTAAATTAAAACTAAAACTCACTCATCTAAGCTGACATGTAACATCTGTTTTAGACTGAGTATGGATAGATTATTTGACGACAGTTTCCTTGACATGCATTTGAGGTTACCTGGCTCTTGAAGGCTACATATTTAGTGTTATGTCATCTTTATGTTAGAAGGTTTTATGTAAGACTTATATATAGACAATGTGATGAATGATGTGTTTGAATGTTCTATTATGAATGGGTGGACTCTTTGGTTTAAGAACCACTTATTCTTATGATTTACTAACTATGAGACCTTCACAGGTTTAGTTGTATAGGCTTGTATTTTCCAACAACTGCCAAAAGGCCCAAAACGGTCCTACAATCTCTATGGTTGCGTTAGATTGTTTTTATCATGGTTTCTACAAAAGTAAACACCAATTAAACTTTTTTTTATCCAACATAAGTACATATGTACGAAGCTAGATTAATGAGTTTGGGATGGATATTAGTACTCTCAATCCTATACTTTGTTTTCTATAGATTTAAACACCAACTAAACTTTTTTTTATTCAACATAAGTACATATGTGCGAAGCTACATTAATGAGTTTGGGATGGGTATTGATAATCTCAATCTTATACTTGATTGTAAAACCAAGTATAGGACTTAGGTCGATACCAGTATGGTACTAATCATACTCATGGGTACTAGGTATACGTGTTAGTTTGTTATTATTAAAACTTGTAGTTCAGAGTATATTTTTCCTCTTACAATTTTAGTTTTTATTTGATTTTATGTATATACCAAGTACACCAAAAAATCAACATCATAAAGTTATTTTGATATAATTGCAATATTTGAACATCATTATGATCTAAATACAAATTGATAATTTCACACTTAGTTTCATACAAAATATAAGTAATGTCGTCAAATATACATACGTCGAATGTAAATTTGATTTTCGTCGGTGTAAAGCCAGTAAATGAAGCATTACTATAAACAATATAAACCAGTTAGAAATTTTGGGGTATATGATTCGGGTAAAATATATGGTTTTAAATAATCATGCCGTGTATCGCCTAGTCCCATACATTTGAAGTTAGGGGCTATCATCTTGATCACCTTAAAAAAATATTCTCACAAAAATATAAAGAATTTAATTAAGACGGGTCGTTAAATTTGTGGTTGTGGGGAGGTTTGAAGGTTACTTGCATATGAAGAAAAGAGGACCGGATTAAAATTAACAACTTAAAACTACTAAACTTCAATTTCAAAACCGTGTTTTGGTTTGGGTGTGTTGCTTTCATTTATATAGATTATAGAGGATAATATCATTGTCAACTTACATGACATTGTTTCTTTTATCTATTTTAAGAAAATAATAATCAAATATACCTAGATTTTAATGTTTTAAATATTAGAATGTTCAAGCCTAATAATAGTTTTATACATTGCATGATGAACCTAATCACATACATCACTAGGTTGACATTTTCAACATCTTGAAGTAGGATCTTTCTTGACACTCATATTTTGAGGCTTCATGAAATCATACATACAAAAAACATAGATATGTACATACATACACAAATACATATTTATATTACATTACATACAATATATAGGTATCTACGTAGGTGTGTATATATGGATGCGTGCGCGCGTGTATACTACTCATTTGTGAATGACATTCACAAGCCGTATTTGAAATTTGAGAAAAAAATATAGATGGGTAAATGTCTTGGTAATTTCAGGAGTAACCAGTCACACATATTGTGGTAGGTGAAAGTCAAAGTCTATTTAAGTTATGTCGTTTTCATGGTTATATAGTTCAAATCTAACTCCATTTTATAATATTTTTATTGCTCTATTTATCACTACACACTTATTTAAGACTATTTAAACACTACAACAATCGTTATCGATGTAATTGACACTATATATTCAACCTCGAAACTTTGGAGAGATTTGGCCAAAAGTTGGAACTTTTCAATTTATTTTTAACAATTTTAATTATTAATCGTGAAAACTTATGATATTATTAAAAGTTTCATCTGTAGAGTTCAACATGTATGTCCACACAACTCTAAAAACTCTTCAAGAATAGAAAAGAAATTATAGTTGTAGGGTTTCGGTTTCCTATAAGTCCAAATGAATCAAGCCATTTAGATTTATGATAACCTAGTTTGTTTAGTAAATGAACTAAGACTTTATCATGTAATAATCCAGAATTTTCATATTACTTTTTTTTTCTTAGAACGACAAACTCATATACTTACCAACATACTTTAAAATATATTATTTTACTTATAATGAGACTTAAATGGTCACCACTCTAGAAAGAAACTAGTTTTCAACACATTGGTAAATTAGGCTAAATGCCCTTTAGTTACAATCTTTAGGTATTTATGAACATACAATACTAAGGCACAACCATATTCGTGTAAACAATTAAACCCCGTTATAATTATACCACTATTTGTTTCAACTTCTATTTTTTATACGTTTTATATTAATCTAAATTCATGCGACAATGGTAACATAGTTATTTTATTATTACTCTTTACATGGAGTTTACAACTCATGGAAATGTGACGAGATTTAGGTGTATTAGAAGATATTGGGGATAAATAATACAAGTGGAATAAATATTACAAGACGTATATTTAGTGGTTTACATGGGTGTTAAACATTCTACCAACATGCATAAAAATAATATAAACACATACACAATATAATCACCCTTATATGGTTACAAAATTGAGATTGAAAAACATAGAACACAATTAAAAATAATTCATCTTTTATTTGTATTAGCATAGTTGCATATATACATGAATCAATCCGACCGTATGTCCTCCTACACATATCTTCATACATATGTCAACACAACTATATGGTCTACATGCGGCAGTGACCATGTGCTTACCAGCATTGCCAACAACCGCCCCAATTAGGGCGGTCATGATCCGGGGATTTTCCTATTTTTCTCATGCGTTCTGCGGATAGTAAACATAATAGAAAGTTAGAAACTAATATACATATATCTAACACGCATATATATGTAAGTATAGAGTTGGATTTGGGTAAGAATACTTCACTTTTAGGTGGGTCATTAGGTTGTGCTTTTGAAGAAATAAGGAGAAGAGTAAAAAGAACAACTAAAAAGAACGTAACTCCACTGAAATTCATTTTCAGAAACTGTGTTTCATTCGGTGATGGTAGGTGTGTTGCTTTGATTTATATAGCGGATAGTATTTTAGTATAAATGTCAACTTATATGACACTTTCTTCATCTTTTTTTTTCCCAGAAAGTAAGGAACTAATAAACAAAGCGAATGGTTACTTGACATCATATCATACGCGTACTCTGGAGTTTTTAAATAATAAAATGTCTCATCCAGTAACATTTTTACATCTTGCATATATGAACCTAATCATATACCTAGGGTTGATATCTACAAGATCTTGAAGAAGGATGATTCTTGGCACAAACGTTTTTAACATACAATGGTATAGCTTGAGTCATATCATAAAGGGTGGAGACGAAAGTAAACTATTTTATGAGAGGAGGGTTAGGGGAGGGGAGGGGGGCAAAGTCTATATTTATTTAAAAAATTACACTATCGAACCGAAAATTAATATTAATGACGAAAAAAAAGAAAGGGGGCGGAGTCCCAGACCCATACTAACCTTCACCTATGTATATACAAACATTACTATGTGTGTATATATACATATATTCATTTATATGTAGGTATGAGGCACACATGTATGTTTTAATTATGGGAAAAATGTCATAAATAGTAATCAAGTTTTAAAAGTATTTCAATTTAGTCACTCATGCATATTTTTCCCAAATTGAACTACTAAAAATCACGTTATCATCTAATTTTCTTATGTCAAGAAAGTAGTGGAGGAGAAGATATGAGATTATAATTCTCAATATATGAAATTATATTAAAAATTAAAAAATATGTATATTAAAAATAAAAAGACCTAAAATTCACGCCACCTTTTTGTTTCAACATCAAAAATATGTTTTTAAATTATAACTAAAAGAAAACATAAAAACATGTTAAAACTTATAATTTAAATAAAACATGAAAGCTAAGTGGTCTAACTGAACTATATTTAAACTTGAGTTATATAATTAAAACAATTTTAAAAGTAAGTTACTATTTTATAGAGTTACCCCTTTAGTTATACATGTACCTAAGTGTGCACAAATGTATGTATGCATTTATGTATGTTTGAGTTTATAACGATCTTTAGAAACCAAATTTTCATGAGGAACGAACAAGAAGAATAGTTCAAAGTTAAAGTCTATTCGAATTTGTTGATTTCATGGTTATTATAATTTGATTGCTTTAGTCATCACTAGACATCTACTTAATATGTTTTTTTTTCTCTTATAAAGTGTGTGGTCTTAGATGAGCTAAGTGGTTTCTAGGTGTTTTTGAAATCCATTTTCGTTTTATAGATCTCCGCTACTTGAGAAAGCGAAGGGGAATAATCTGGCAAAGAATAACATGAGCTTTTAATGAGTTGGATAAAAGTGCATGAGCTTGTGTCATCTCAACAAACGATTGTAAAGATAAAGCACCTTCGTAACTTTGAATAATGGTTGTCACCCAAAAGAAACTTGACATTTTGTATCTTAACAATCGGATGTCAACAAAAAAAGGAACTCTCTCAACTAACGGAGATGAGGTGGTAACTCGAGAACTTCTAACCACCCAATAAAAGCTTGTTATATTGGATAGAAATTTTAGGAAGATCATGATATCAATATAGATTATGATTCAGAAGGAGAATAGGTCTGTTAAATTTGTCCTTTTTAACCAATAACTCATTTTTAGGGGAAAAGCCCTATTTGGAGTAGGATTAAGAATTAGAAGCAATGAGACTTGCATTTTACTGTGTATACGCAACACGAGTGTCTGTGTTAGCAAGTTTTTGGGTGTGATGGAAGTGCAATTAGGGAGTTCTTCTGTGCAACAAAAAAGGGTTTTAGGATGCAAGATAAGCATGAAAAAGTTGTTAGACAAGGGGAGGAAACTAGGGTCGGTCGTAAAGCAACGTTTTAGGAAATTGAAATGATGGGACACATGCACTTCTGTTTAGCTCATTAAAAGCTCATATTATTTTTTGCCAAATCAACTACCTCCGATATATGAACTAGCGGAGATCCTAGAAACAAAAATTGTTTTCAAAAACACCTAGAAATCACTTAAAACACCTAAAACCACTTACTTTTAAAAAAATTCTCTACTTAACATTATTATATCGTTACTTGGATTTGGAACGGTTCACAAGGAGAGAGTAATGATAACTCAATAACTTGCAAAACTAAACATTGTAAGGATCATCAATACTGACACATCGATCTCGTAAGGAGAATGCGGAATATAATCACTCACGATAAGAAGATTGAGTAGAATCAAATGAACTTGAACACAATAGTAAATAACATAATATTCATTGCTCTCTTATTTGAAACGATTACAATATGTGTGATATCAGGAAAATGATAAAAGCTTACTAATTACATTGAAAACTAACTATTTATACTAAACACATAACTTCTCGCGTAGTTCTCGCATTGAAATGTTTTCTCATGAAAGTTCTTGCATGAAAAAGTTTTCTCATGAAAAGTTCTTTCATGAAAAAGTTCTGCAAAATACGGTTATTTTTGCAAAGTTCTCGCACGATGCAGTTACTCTCGCGAAAATTTCTACCAGAATCGACTTTTATGATTTTGAATCACTACTACGGTCTCAAATCTTCGTTTTTGACCAAAATTCGAAGATACCGAGCGTAACGATGAAACAAAGCTGATTTCATGTGTGTTCACCCTCGATTTCACCTTCTTCTCCTTCGAAACCGGTCCAAAATCAATCTAAACCTTTAGATCTTCAACCTCCATGTTTAACATCTTAAACGAATGTTCGCGGAATGAAAATCCGTGTATCAAGAGCAACACCTTGCTCTGATTCCAAATGTAAATACCTCGCCACGATTGAATCCACATATTGTTGCACTTGCTAATCAAATAAAGACGGATGTGTGCGTGTGTGATATCAACGAAGTTCAAACAAACTCAATCGAATATTATTAATCAAAAAATTATAATACTAAAGGAGTTTACATCGTTTAAGGTCGATCCACCCGAGGTGAGCTCCCCTCGGGGTGGCCTATCACACATCTATCTGCTCTCTCATTCTTAGATCACCTTTACAAATAAACACACATAATGAAATACAAAGGAAAAACATCTTTATATACTATCCAGATGTTCTCGCGCGAGAACATTAAGTTCTCGCCCTATGAGATTTTATCCATCATCATGGAGTTCTTGCATCCTTGTATTTCTCACATGATTTGAGTGTTTGCTTTTCACTTAATATTGTAATCCATAAAGGCTAGTTGTAGGGGTTGAACCTAGAGGCTCGGGAAATCAAATCTAGACGAAGATCAAGATAAAGACAAGCGAGAAGTTAAGACTTACCGCTCGAGAAGTTCACTTATCGCGTGACTTGTTCCTGTCCCGTGAGAAGTTGATCTCGCGAGAGAACTTACTAATTAGTATAAATAGTTAGCTTGTTTTGTAATTGTATAGCTTTTGATTATTTTCCTGAATTATTACTCACTTTTAAACACTTGAATTCAGAGAGCAATTGAAGAGAAGTTTATTTACATTGTGTTCATTCATTTGAATCTTCAACTTCTTAATCCGTAATTGTTTACATTCAACATTCACAGTTACAAGATCGATCTTAATATTGTAACGATCCTTACAATTGGTATCAGAGCCTTGTTGCTCTAGATCGATTGAGAAGAAGATCTGTTTGAAGAGTTCGTGAGTTCATTTCGATTGATATTTGAAGATTGAGTTGATTTCTTCTACATTGAATCAATTTTGAAGATTATGAAGCTGTTTTGTTCGATCATTGATGAATTGGTGTTGGTATTGAGCTTAAACAAGCTTATTTAAATCAATTAGAGACAATTAGGATCTAATTTGAACTTAATTCACTAATTGAACACTTGATTAACCTGAATCTAATCAATTTGGTGTAAAGAACTTGAAAAGTCTTCGAAATGAAAGGATTGAATCAGGCGAAAAGTTGATCATTTTGTGCGAAAAGTTCTTATCCGCGCAACAAGTAAAGATTTCGCACAAGTCAGTTAAAAGTTTGTTACAAAAAGATTCCATTTTGCGTGAAAACTTGAACCTTTCGCAAGATTCAGTTACAGAACTTACCGCACGAATATTTGATATATTTCGCACGAGAACTTCAAGTTTTAAAGAATTTTCTGATCTCAAGAATAATGGCTAATCTAAAGCACATCACTGCTACTTTGAATCTACACAATGAGATTGACACAAGCACTAAGCCACCTCGTCTGCTGAATGGAGAAGATTACCCAGATTGGGCTTATTGCTTTCAGAACCATGTCATTTATACTGAACCCAGGATGATGAGGTCAATCAAACAAGGCCCATATGTCCCGGTATACAAGAATGAAAAGGGTGAACTGGTATCCAAGCCTAATCATTTGTAGGATGAAGATGATCTTAAGAGAATGAAGCTTGATGATAAAGCTTATGTTGCTATATCACTATGGCACTCACCACTGAGATAGCAGAAAAGTTTAAAGATTAAACCAAGGCTAAAGATTTGTGGGATGCAATGGAAGAGCAAATTATAGGGAATAAAGACATGAGAGAGAGTAGGAAAGATATGCTTAATCGAGAATTCAACATGTTTAATCATGTTCTTGGTGAAACATTGGAGGCTTAGATGTCTAGATTTGTGAAGTTAATCACAAAGATGAAAAGTGCAGGAATCACTTTGGAGAACATAGAAGTAAACAAAAAGCTGTTAAATTCTCTACCATACAGCTGGAACAACCACTGCATTACCATCAAAAGAACCTAAGGATCTATTCACCTTGTTTTTAAGTGATCTAATTTCAACTATCAAATCTTATGACATGGATGATAAGCAAAGGGCTGCAAACTACATCAACACTATGGGAGCTGAAGCATCAGCATTGTATGCCAAAATGGCAAGCAACCCGAATTACTATGTCAGCTACTCTCAGCTTTATCAGCTATAACAATCAGCATCTGCTGCTTATCCAAATGTGAAGGATCAAGTTGCGTCTCAATCCTTAACTTATTATTAATCTCAAAATCCTTATGTCCAAACTCAAGCTCAATGTTAACCTCAAGCCTACTCACCAATCCAAACCACTCAACCAATACAACAAGCTTTTGTTGTAATCTCTCAACCCAACAAGCAAACCATTTAGATAGCAGAAGAGTATCTGGCTCTTTTAACATCTTTCATGAACAGTTATGAAGCATGCTCTGCTAGAAGAATCAATCCGCCTAACATCTTGGTTGATGACTTGAAACGAGTTAATCTTGATGATGTAGAAGAGAATGTTATATATCAGATGGCTATGGTGGTGTATAGAGCAAAGAATTTTGATAGGAGAGTAAGAAAGGTTTTTGGTTTGAACAACTCTAACATAATTGGGTTTGATAAGTCTAACTTAAGATGTTATAATTGTGATAAGCCTGGTCATTTTGCCAGAGAATGCACAAAAGTTAGAACAAATCAGAGTGATCATGGCAAAAAGATGGTAACTATGGAGGTTGAAACAAAAAATGATCAAGCTAGCTCATCTAAGACCAAAGAACTTGTGTCTCAAACAAATAAGGATAATGTCAGATCAAATGGAAGCTTTGGATATCAAGTTGTCTACTGCTTTGTTGAAGCTTTGGATATCAAGTTGTCTACTGCTTTGTTGACTGAGATTAAACTGTGGAAGAGCATGTTGAAGAAAATCCATTTGCTGAATTTGTTTCAGATGATTTAATTAGTGGTGTGTTTGCATAGGAAAAAGAGATTATTGTTGAGAAAGTTGAATTTGAAGACAGGAAGGTGAAAGAAGTAATTACTAAAGATGTGCTGAATTTTGAGAAAAAAACTGTTGAGAGTACTCCAGCTCAGAAGAATGTAGTGGAAGAAAAAGTTGTTGAGTCAATTCCAGCTAAAAAGAAAAAAGATGTCAAAGCTGTTGAGTCAACTCCAGCTATAACTGAAGAAAAGGTCCAAGTTGTTGAGAATACTCTAGCTACTGCTCAAGACATGCAAGACAATGATGTTGAGATTACTCCGGCATCTAAAGCGTTGAAGACAAGTCAAAAGGCCTTTATGGTGAATGTTGTCCATGAAGAGACAAAGAAGAAAGTTGAAACTAATGAGGTATATATTAATCTTTGTTCTAATGATTACATTGAAAAGGTACAAGGATACAGAGTTCACAATGAGCATTTGATATTAGAAGTTGAGAAACTTCAATATCAAGCACGTAAATATAAAACTAATGATAAAGTTTTCAAAGAAAAGATAGATGGCTTAAACAAATCGATTTATCAATCAAAATTAAATCTGTATGATAAAGATTGTAACATAAAGAATTTGACAAATCGTAATAATGAACTTTCTTTGGAAATTAACAAATTAAATAGTGAACTCTTATCTTCAAAATTGATTGTTAACAAACTGGAATTATCTTCAAATATGGTTGAAGGTATAATCAAGTCTCAAATGTCACGGAAAATCAGTGGTGGTAAAGAAGGAGTTGGTTACTCTAACATTGCACTACCGCTTAATCATGATTATACTTCTTTACCTTCATCAATTAACATCTGTGATGAAGAGACCTATGGATTAGGTTTTCAACCTAAGTCTGACTTAACACCTTCAGTCAATGTTGCATTGACTATTGGCCCTGTCATAAAAACTGAAATTAAAATTACTCATGACAATTCTTTGGAGAAAGTGTGAAGGTGGACGGGTTGGTTGAAGAATGGGAAAGTGATGATGAAATAGATTTTAAGATAAATAAATATTTTAATGAAAAATCTCTATGTAATTTATCATCATTGTTTAATGAAAGTTTATATATTTGAGTGCTTCAAATGATTGTTCAAAGTTGTCCAACAAAGAAAAGAAACTGAAATCCAAAATAGATTTCAAGACAAACAAAAAGAAACGAATTTCACCATCTGTATCTGACTTGAAAACTAATTTCAAGAACAGATTTGTTTCAAAAGGCAACATTGATAAATAAGAATATACTTTTAAAGAAACAAATGCAAGTTTCTTTAAAATCAAAATCTTCTACTATTGCTAACCATATGAAACAAGATGTTTGTAGATCAGCTATAAAAGAAACTGGTCTTCCTCCAGTACCTTCAACTCACAAGGTAAAGGCAACACTTAAAGCCTCGTTTGTATAAGAAGTGAATCATTCTTTTAAGACAGTTCAAAATGAAAAAGTAAAATGAGAGACTGAAAGAATCTATAGGCCAAAGAAATACTAAAGCCAGATTCTATGACAACAGTGAATGTTATCATCAACTGTTTGAGAACACGACTTGAGCATAAAATGTGTATTATAATAAATGTTGTTATGTGTGTGGAAAGCCAAATCACATGGCTCGAAATTGTCATCATCATCGTTCATTGACAAGTAAACAATGATTTCACAACTCTATTGCAAATAATAGAAAACAATTCTTTATAAATGCCAAATTTAAAAGGAATTTAAGTCAGTCAAACTTATTTACTAATAACAGAAATGTTTAAAAGAACACAAATTTACAAAAAAGATAATATCAACAAGAAATCTTTACATGTCAATGATGACAATTTATCTTCCACACAAAATACATTCAAGAAACTGATTAAGCCAATTTAAGAATGGAAAGTTAAAACAACTTTCTCAGAACCTGATATTGTTGAAGATTATTTCTTCAATGATAAAAGAGATATGATATTGAAATCAGTATCATATTTGGATGAAAATGGTGTACTCAAGTCTACCAAGGCTTGGGTTCCTGAAATTGAATAAATCTTTTATTCATGTAGGAACATCCTAGATCCAGCATCAATAGTGTTTGGCACGTTGACAGTGGATGTTCAAGGCCTATGACTGGTAATATATCTCTGTTAGATAACATAAAACCATACAACGGAGGATATGTTATATTTGCTGGAGAAAGAGGTGGTAAGATTACAAAGAAAGGTACAGTGTCAAATGGTGTGTTAAGCTCTGAGGATGTTAATTTTGTAAAGGAACTTAAACATAACTTGTTAAGTGTCTCACAAATTTGTGACAAACAATATTCAACACACTTTACTGACAAAGAATGTTTAATTCTAAAACCTGGATTTGTAATTCCTAAAGAATGGGTCTTATTAAGAACTCCAAGAGATAAGGGCGTGTATTTACTTGATATGAATGGTTCTCATTCATTTGTAGCTGCATCGTATTTTTTATCGAAAGCCTCAGAGAGTGATTCATTGTTATGGCATCATCGTCTTAATCATGTCAGCATTAAAAATATAAACAAGTTGGTCAGAGGAAATCATGTTGTAGGTCTTCCAATGAAAGGATTTCAATTAACTGAACACTGTTTGTCATGTTCAAAAGACAAACAACATAAACTTCCTTATAAACCAGTTGTTCATACAAAAATTAATTCTATCCTTCAACTATTACACATGAATCTTTTTGGTCCGGTTAGTGTTTTGAGTTTAGGACGTCGTGCTTATTGTTTCGTCATTAGTGATGATTTCTCTCGATTTACATGGGTTTCCTTGTTAGCAACCAAAGATGAGACACCTCATTTGCTGATAAAATTCATGACACTTGTGGAGAATCAAACTGACAAAACAGTCAAGTGCATTTGAAGTGATAATAAAACCGAATTCTGTAATCATACATTGAATGAATTCTGTGATTCAAAGGGGATAGCTAGACAATTCAGTTCAGCAAGAACTCCACAACAAAATGGAGTTGCTGAAAGACGAAATTGAACTCTAATTGAAGCTGCTAGAACTATGTTATCAGCAACCAAATTACCATCATTTTTCTGGGCTGAAACTGTTAACGCTGCTTGTTATGTTCAGAATCGTGTGCTAATCAATAAACAACAAAACATGACTCCTTATGAAATCTTTTTCAAACATAAACCCAAAGTCAAATATTTCAAAACTTTTGAATGTTGTTGTACTTTGTTAAACACATCTGATTCAAAGTCAAAATTTGATGAAAACGCTGATGAATGTTATTTTGTTGGATATTCAGTCAACAAAGTAGCATAAAAGGTTCATGATAAAAGATCAAAACAAATAATTAAGTCATTTGATATTGATTGGCATGAGTCTAACAAAACAGATGCAGGTTCTGCACCTTCATGGGTATATGATTATGCTTCATTCATTTAATCGATCATCTGTTGTTTTTATAGCTACTCTTCCTTTGACTTCATCTATTCAGGATATGTTAGCTTGTGATATTAGAATTATGTCTTCTCAAACAAAAGGAATATTTTCAGACATACCTTCTTCTTCAAACGTTCAGATATTCCACAGGTTTCTGAATCTGCTGTATCTCATTCTGAGCCAATTGTTGAGAAAGTTCCATAAGATTCTGATGCAATTTCCTCTTCTACTCAAGTTGATCAAATTGATACCATTCAAGTTCCATTTGGTGATTTATCTTTTGATAATGATAATCATCATGAGGAAGATATATTGTATCAACCTGAAGGAGGGAATACTATTAAAGAACCAGTGGGCCATATGTCTAATCTAGACCAAGTTATATCTGAAAATGCTATTTCTCAGCTGAGAACTCATAAAGACCATCCAACTGAAGCAATCATTGGTCCATTATCACAAGGAGTTCAAACTCGAAGCAAATTTTGAGCAATTAATACATGTTTGTATTCATGTTTCATCTCTCAAATATGGCCCAAGAATGTGGAGATGGCATTAAAATAGAAAAGTTGGGTAGAGGCCATGCAAGACGAGCTGACGCAGTTGAAGAAGCTGAATGTTTGGCATCTTTGTGAACTACCAAAGGGTAAGTTACCAATTGGAAAAAAATGGATATTCAAGAACAAGACGGATGAAAAAGATGTGATTGTTCACAACAAGGCCAGACTTGTTGTTCGAGGATTCTATCAAGTTGAATGGCTTGATTATGAAGAGGTATATGGTCCTGTTGCTAGACTAGAAGCTATACATATTTTTGTGGCTTATTCTTCATACAAGAACTTCACAATTTATCAAATGGATGTTAAAATTGCTTTCTTGTATGACAAAATGAAAGAAGAAACCTATGTCAGTCAACCACCAGGTTTTGAAGATCCAGATCATGCAGAATATGTTAACAAGTTAGACAAAGCACTTTATGGCTTACATCAAGCACCTCATGCTTGGTATGCTACTCTAACTGAACATTTGCTTGTAAATGGGTACTCGAGAGGTGTTATTGATCAAACATTATTATTAAAGAAGACTGGTGATGATCTTATTCTTGTTAAAGTGTATGTCGATGATATCATCTTTGAATCTACAAATGATGAATTATGTAAGGAATTTGAAGTTGTGATGAAGAAGAAGTTTGAGATGAGTTCTCTTGGAGAAATATCGTTTTTCTTGGGGATCCAAGTTAAACAAGATGACAACGAAATACTGATACATTAAGAAAAGTATATTCACAGTTATTCTCAACAAATATAAATTTCAAGATTCCAAGACAACTTCAACTCCTATGTCTTCTCGTCCTACTTTGATTCCAGATCTCACGGGAGAAGACGTTGATCAACATCTGTATCGATCAATGATTGGATCTCTAATGTTTCTTACTGCGAGCATGCCAGATATCATGTTTCCTATTTGTTAGTGTGCACGTTATCAAAGTAATCCAAAGGAATCTCACATGAAAGCTGTCAAGCGAATTTTTTAATATCTCAAAGGCCAACCAACACTTGCATTGTGGTATCCTAAAATTTCTGATTTCAATCTATATGCTTAGTCTGACAGTTATTATGCACGATGTAACTTTGACAGGAATTCAACCACTGGTGGATGTCAATTTTTGAGTAATAGGTTAATTTCATGGCAGTGCAAAAAGCAGCAGATGGTGTCCACCTCAACTGCAGAAGCTGAGTATGTGGCTGCTTCAAGTTATTGTTCACATATTGTTTGGATCCAACTACAACTTCTTGATTATGACCTGAACATTTATGGCACTAAGATTCTGTGTGATAACATTATAGTGCTTAATATTGTGAAGAATCCAATTCAACATTTCAAGACAAAACACATCGACATCCGAATGCATTTTATCCATGATTGTTTTTAACGGAAACTTATACATTTGGAATCTGTTTCTTCAAATGACAACATCGTCGATTTGTTTACTAACGCATTTTGTAAGGCCCCGTTCCCGGGACGCCTACAGTTGGTCATTCATCGCACATAAAACATATAATTACAATTTCATTAAGAAAACATTGCAGCGGAAACATTTAAGAATGACATCACATTTCATTATAAATACTTTTGCCAAATAATACATCATTATCTGATTTCAAAATACATGTTTGCATTACATCACAAAAGTTATATAACTGGATGCCATCCCAAAAGAGCCGAGTAGCCTTGCCGTGCCATCCTCAGCAATCATTTACCTGCCAACTGGAAAAATGCAATAAAAGTCAGCGTTGCTGAGTGAGTTCTAGTTTTATAAAATAAATATACTTTACTTTCATTAGAAACCATTCCTTTTATCATGCGATCATGCAACATACGTATACACAGATAATTTCATTATTATCTTTCATCTCATTCATTATCTTCCATTCTTTTCGTTCATTCTGTCTTCCGAGTCTTTTGCGACAACATGGTCGCTCACCTCAATGGCAATCTCAATGATTGCTCGCTATCCGAGTCTTTTGCACCCCTAAGGTTGCTCACCCCAATTGCCCATCACGATAGCAAGCTATCCGAGTCTTTTGCAACAACAAGGTTGCTCACCCCAAGGCAACATCACGATAGCTCTTACTCGAGTCTTTTGCAACGGCGAGGTTGCTCACCTCATAGGCAATCTAAACGATTGCACTTCATCCGAGTCTTTTGCAACACAAAGTCGCTCACCCCAATAATATGCTTGCAAGCCTTTCTTTCGTTCATTCATCATTCTTTAATGCATGCATTCTTACTTCATGTTCCTCTTTCATTATCTTTCGCTTTACATTATATAATACTTCATTCATTCATTCATTCATTAACATGACATGTAAAGCCACAAGAAAGATAAGCATACATCATAATAGGGAACATTCATACACATTCATCATCATCATACAGGCCAACATCATACATTCATAATATGCATAAACATGCAACATCATCATCATCATGCCCTACATGCTCTCTAGGCCATAACCATCATCTTACATGCTCTTACGGTTTACTTTACGTCAAAACTTATATCTGCACCTTTCCCCGAAGGCCAGAAGTCAGACTACACCTTCCTTCGAGTGCAACAGCTTTGTTCGGGCGTATGGACACTCTTCAGTCGCATGGCCTCCATGCGACTGAACATCATGCGACTGGACTCATGCGGATGAACATCTATGCGAATGAACATCCAATCGTGCGTATGAACCTTGTGCGAATGGGATTACTGCGACTGAGCACCTATGCGACTAACCTCATGCGAATGGACTCATGCGACTAAGCATCTATGCGACTGAACCCTCAGTCGTACAACCCTCATGCGACTGGACTCCCAGTCGTGCGACTGAGTCCCAATCGTGCGAATGACCTTCAATCGCCCTCATTCGGCCGTATGGCCTTCATTCGGTCGCCTAGCCCTAGCTGATGCAGAATGGAGTTCATCCCGAACCCAATCTGCCATTTTCGGCCTCCAAGCTCATCCAAACCCATTCTAAGCCTAAATTAACCCTTCTGGACCTTAGGAATGCATACCTTAACACCATACAAGCACACCCAAGCCCGAAAACATACTCTAAACACATCATACACATCACACCCAAATGGGTCAAACACACACACACCTAAAAACGGGTTTTTGACATCTTCCAGCCCCAAAATCAGTTGAAAACGAGTAAAAGTGGGGTCCTAGAACTCACACAATC
This sequence comes from Flaveria ramosissima, assembly GCA_025215565.1. NCBI lineage: Eukaryota > Viridiplantae > Streptophyta > Magnoliopsida > Asterales > Asteraceae > Flaveria > Flaveria ramosissima. The sequence continues at coordinate 13,968,250 of CM046043.1, read as the reverse complement.
GAGCACAAAGACAAGAGCTTTGATTTGGCTTGCTACTCGACGGATTTGGACACCCGAATCACCCGAAACACCACTTTTCTCCCTTTTTCTCTTCTTTCTCTCTTCTCTCTTCTTTGGTGGCTGAAATGTGTGAAGTGTGGGGAGAGTGGGCTGCCCTCTCCCTACACATATCACCACATTTCACGACTTTTCTTCGTTGGCGAATTTGGTCCCTCGACTTTGGACTTTATTTCTTTTCTTTCTTCGTCGGCTTCAAAATAATAAATTTCCGGGTGTTACAAGTCCACCCCCCTTAAATAGGTTTCGTCCCCGAAACCTGTCATTCCTCGAACAAACGTGGATAATGCTGTCTCATTTCTTCCTCAGTCTCCCACGTTGACTCGGATCCCTTCCTGTGCTTCCACTGTACACGCACAAGAGGAACCACTTTATTCCTTAGCCTTTTCTCCTTTCGGTCAATGATTGCCACTGGTTGCTCCACATAATTGAGCCGTTCATCTACTTCGATGTCTTCCAATGGGACAATCATATCTTCATCTGCTAAGCACTTCCTTAGATGAGATACATGGAATGTCGGGTGAATTCCACTTAACTCATCTGGTAACTCCAGTCTATAGGCCACCTCTCCTACTCGAGCAATGATTCGGAAAGGGCCTATATACCTTGGACTCAACTTGCCCCGCTTTCGGAAGCGAATGATACCCTTCCAAGGTGAGACCTTCAACATAACCCGGTCACCCACCTGGAACTCAATCGGCCTGCGCCTTTTGTCAGCATACGACTTCTGTCTGTCTTTGGCTGCCTTCATGAAGGCTTTAATCTTCTCAAGCTTCCCAGTCGTAGCCTCGATTACCTCGACGCTTCCCAATTCCTTCTGACCAATATCACCCCAACAAACAGGCGTTCTACATCTCCTACCGTATAGCATCTCATATGGAGGCATACCAATGCTGGCATGATAACTGTTGTTGTATGAGAATTCGGCTAACGGTAGGTGGTCATCCCAACTTCCACCAAAGTCGATCACACATGCCCGAAGCATGTCTTCCAGTGTCTGAATGGTCCTTTCTGACTGACCATCAGTCTGGGGATGATAAGCCGTGCTGATATGTAACCTCGTCCCCATAGCGTCGTGGAACTTCTTCCAGAATTTAGATGTAAACCGGGTGTCGCGATCCGACACGATAGACACCGGCACACCATGACGAGTCACAATCTCTTTGATAAACAGGTCAGCCAACCTCTCAGATGAATATGTCTCGCGGATCGGTAGGAAGTGAGCACTCTTCGTCAAACGATCAACTATCACCCATATGGCATCGTACCCTTTCGGAGTACGCGGCAACTTGGTAATGAAATCCATGGTGATGTGCTCCCACTTCCATTCCGGTATATTTAAAGGTTGTATCTTCCCATACGGCTTTTGATGCTCGGCCTTCACCTGTAAGCAAGTAAGGCACTTACTCACATACTCCACCACATCGCGCTTCATACCCGGCCACCAATAATCTTTCTTCATATCATGATACATCTTCGTGGCTCCGGGATGAATGGAGTACCGTGTCTTGTGAGCTTCATCCATTATCTTCCCCCGTAGATCCCCAAAACGAGGAACCCACACACGATCGAATCGGGTTCTAACACCGAACGTATTTTCACCCAATTCTCCAACCAGACCTCTCATTCTTTCAGAGTTAAGATAATCTTCTTTCAACGCCTCATCTTGAAACTCCTTAACCTGCTTCATCACATCGGAGGTCATGATCAGCTGATACGCTTTCACCCGAATCGGCTCGGGCCTCTCTTTCCGGCTAAGGGCATCAGCCACCACGTTGGCTTTGCCCGGGTGGTAGTGGATCTCACAATCATAATCCTTTATAAGTTCCAACCACCGCCTCTGCCTCATGTTCAGATCCTTCTGCTCAAAGAAGTACTTCAGACTCTTGTGGTCAGTGAATATGGTGCACTTAGTCCCGTACAGATAGTGCCTCCAAATCTTCAATGCAAAGACCATAGCTGCTAGCTCCAAGTCATGAGTAGGATAATTGACCTCATGAACCTTCAACTGTCGGGATGCATAGGCTATAACCTTTCCTCTCTGCATTAACACACACCCCAACCCCGAGTAAGAAGCATCGGAATAAACCACCAAGTCTTCACTTCCATCGGGTAATGACAGAACAGGAGCTTGAGTCAATCTCGCCTTCAATTCTTCAAACGCCTTCTCTTGAGCTTGACCCCATACGAACTTCACATCTTTTCGGGTCAACTTGGTTAGTGGAGAAGCAATCTTAGAAAAGTCTTGGATGAATCTTCTATAGTAGCCCGCCAAACCCAAGAAACTACGAATCTCGGATGGCGTCTTTGGCGACTTCCATTGCATGACCGCCTCCACTTTCGCCGGGTCCACCATAATCCCATCGGGATTCACCACGTGACCCAAGAATTGAACTTCGCGCAACCAGAACGCGCACTTGGAGAATTTTGCATACAACTTCTCCCTCCTCAGCGTCTCTAGAACCTCCCGAATGTGTCCGGCATGCTCTGCTTCGCTCCTCGAGTAAATCAGGATATCATCAATAAACACAATCACTGATTTATCCAACATAGGCCGACACACACGGTTCATCAAATCCATAAAAGCAGCTGGCGCGTTGGTCAAGCCAAAGGACATGACAAAAACTCGTAGTGACCATAGCGCGTACGGAAAGCTGTTTTAGGAATATCCTGCTCCTTCACCTTCAACTGATGGTAACCAGATCGAAGATCTATTCTCGAAAACCAACTGGCACCCTGAAGCTGATCGAACAAATCATCAATCCTCGGTAAGGGGTATCGGTTCTTCACTGTCAACTTGTTCAGCTCGCGGTAGTCGATGCACATCCTCATACTACCGTCCTTCTTTTTTACAAACAGGACCGGAGCACCCCAAGGAGAGATACTCGGTCTAATGAACCCCTTATCAAGTAGCTCTTGCAACTGCTCCATCAATTCTTTCATCTCGGTCGGAGCCAACCGATACGGTGCCTTGGCGACAGGTTGGGCACCCGGTATCAGATCAATCTGAAACTCGATCTCTCTGTCAGGTGGCACTCCTGATAAGTCTTCTGGAAACACATCTGGAAAGTCACACACAACCGGTACATCAGCTAGTTGTGGTGTTGGCGTATCCACATCCTTTACGTAGGCCAAGTAGGCACTACATCCACGCCTCATACACTTTCCCGCCACTGCCATCGAGATCACCTTCGGAATCGTAGTAACCCGATCACCATATACCGTCACTGAACTACCATCAGGCGCCGACAACCGAATCATCTTCTTGCGACACACAATGTTCTCCTCGAAGTCCGCTAACCAATCCATCCCAAGAACCAAATCAAAACCACCTAAGGTCATCACAAACGGTCTAACAGGAAACTTATGACCCTCGAGCTCCACATCACAGTTCTCTATCATCTCAGAAATCCTGGTAGACTTGCCTATGGCAGTTTCTACATCAAAGGGCGCATCAACATGTCTACTACTAACAGGCATCTTAGCACAGAAAGCAGCAGAAATAAAACTCCTACTAGCACCAGAATCAAATAACACAGAAGCTAAAGTTTGGTTCACCAGAAACGTACCGGACACAACGTCAGGGTCCGTCCTAGCCTCCTCCTGTGTCATGGTGAATGCCCTGGCGCTCGCCCTCGGTCCATCACCTCCCGTCGTCTTTGCCCCTGAACTCACAGCCCTCGGCTTCTTACAATCTTTGAGCATGTGACCCTCTTCACCACAGTTAAAGCATCGGACCGCACGACAGTCCTTTGCCATGTGCCCCGCCTTTCCACACCTGAAGCACAAGTTCGACCCAAACCTGCACTCCCCGCTATGCTCCCGTCCACATTTACCACACCTTCTCGACCCCGCACCTGTCGTGACCACACGGCGATCATCCACCCGTGCCTTCTTATTACCCGTCGAGGCATTACCCCGACCAAACCTCTTCCCCTGCCAATTCCGGTCACCACCGCTCTTCCTGCCACCATCAGTCACCACCACCGTCCTCTCATCATACAATCTTCCCGCCAAATCCACCGCCGACCTAAACGTGCTCGGCCGGGCGGCGATCATGTGCCTGCGAATATCCGCCGGCAAACCCTGTATATACCTCTTGATCTTTCGGGACAGAGGTGTCACTTGATCCGGCACCAGACGTGCCATCTCGTTGAACTTCGTGGTGTACTGTTGGTGTGTCATGGTTCCCGCCTCCAGTTGCAGAAACTCCCTCTCAACCTTATCCATTTCCCGATGAGGACAAAACTCCTCGATCACCATCTTCTTCAGTTCGGGCCACCTCATTCGCCCGATCGCCCGATTACCCTCTGCTTGGACAATGTTGTCCCACCAGCATAGTGCCGAGTCCACGAAGGAGTGGGTGGCAAACTTGACTTTCTGATCTTCTCGGCACTCGCTGATGTCGAGAACAGCCTCCATTTCTCTCACCCATCGGTGAGCAGCAGCAGCATTGCCATTACCGTTAAAAGTGGGGGCTTGCATCTCATGAACACCCCGTAGTTACAGCCTCGTGCCACCTCTCGCACAGGCTCCTCTTCCTCTTCCTCCTCATTATCGGAGAAAATCGTTTCAGGCTCCGGTTGCTCCCCCGAGGCCCGATTTCTCTCCTTCCTTTCCCCTTCCTTCACAGCCTTAATGACTTCGGTCACTACAGACGGTAAGATTGTCTGCATGACCTGGTGTACTTCCTCCACGACAGCCTCTTTTACTGAGGCCCTCAAGTTCGCACTCTCATCCCCAGCTTCTGGATGAGGAGTCTCAGGTTCTGCAGGAACCTCTTTCTCAGCTCTAGGCCTTCCTCTCTTAGGGCGTGGTTCAGCAACGGGGCCATCACGGCCTCCACCCCTAGAAGCTCTAGAAGATCTACCACCAGCCATTCTCTAATACACTGAAAGATTCAAACACCAACACGGTCATTTAAGGAAACAACTCAGTTTATGTCAAGTATAGTAAGTCCCTAATTACAGTGGCCAGTTGTGATTAGCCACTTACTGTACTCTTCATACCCCAAGTATTACCTGTCCTGACTACATCAGTATTCAAATCCACATACAACACATAACATATACCATGCGCACATAAACCGGTTAACTTTAAGAAAATACCTGATGGCACGCAGCTACTCAGTTTGGCATCCCATTCCCTTTTTGTCCCATTTTCAGTTTAAGTTAAGGTTTATTTTGAAAATTTACCCATTTCACTTAAACTTTGGCTCTGATACCAACTTGTAAGGCCCCGTTCCCGGGACGCCTACAGTTGGTCATTCATCGCACATAAAACATATAATTACAATTTCATTAAGAAAACATTGCAGCGGAAACATTTAAGAATGACATCACATTTCATTATAAATACTTTTGCCAAATAATACATCATTATCTGATTTCAAAATACATGTTTGCATTACATCACAAAAGTTATATAACTGGATGCCATCCCAAAAGAGCCGAGTAGCCTTGCCGTGCCATCCTCAGCAATCATTTACCTGCCAACTGGAAAATGCAATAAAAGTCAGCGTTGCTGAGTGAGTTCTAGTTTTATAAAATAAATATACTTTACTTTCATTAGAAACCATTCCTTTTATCATGCGATCATGCAACATACGTATACACAGATAATTTCATTATTATCTTTCATCTCATTCATTATCTTCCATTCTTTTCGTTCATTCTGTCTTCCGAGTCTTTTGCGACAACATGGTCGCTCACCTCAATGGCAATCTCAATGATTGCTCGCTATCCGAGTCTTTTGCACCCCTAAGGTTGCTCACCCCAATTGCCCATCACGATAGCAAGCTATCCGAGTCTTTTGCAACAACAAGGTTGCTCACCCCAAGGCAACATCACGATAGCTCTTACTCGAGTCTTTTGCAACGGCGAGGTTGCTCACCTCATAGGCAATCTAAACGATTGCACTTCATCCGAGTCTTTTGCAACACAAAGTCGCTCACCCCAATAATATGCTTGCAAGCCTTTCTTTCGTTCATTCATCATTCTTTAATGCATGCATTCTTACTTCATGTTCCTCTTTCATTATCTTTCGCTTTACATTATATAATACTTCATTCATTCATTCATTCATTCATTAACATGACATGTAAAGCCACAAGAAAGATAAGCATACATCATAATAGGGAACATTCATACACATTCATCATCATCATACAGGCCAACATCATACATTCATAATATGCATAAACATGCAACATCATCATCATCATGCCCTACATGCTCTCTAGGCCATAACCATCATCTTACATGCTCTTACGGTTTACTTTACGTCAAAACTTATATCTGCACCTTTCCCCGAAGGCCAGAAGTCACTACACATTCCTTCGAGTGCAACAGCTTTGTTCGGGCGTATGGACACTCTTCAGTCGCATGGCCTCCATCGACTGAACATCATGCGACTGGACTCATGCGGATGAACATCTATGCGAATGAACATCCAATCGTGCGTATGAACCTTGTGCGAATGGGATTACTGCGACTGGGCACCTATGCGACTAACCTCATGCGAATGGACTCATGCGACTAAGCATCTATGCGACTGAACCCTCAGTCGTACAACCCCCTCATGCGACTGGACTCCCAGTCGTGCGACTGAGTCCCAATCGTGCGAATGACCTTCAATCGCCCTCATTCGGCCGTATGGCCTTCATTCGGTCGCGCCTAGCCCTAGCTGATGCAGAATGGAGTTCATCCCGAACCCAATCTGCCATTTTCGGCCTCCAAGCTCATCCAAACCCATTCTAAGCCTAAATTAACCCTCGGACCTTAGGAATGCATACCTTAACACCATACAAGCACACCCAAGCCCGAAAACATACTCTAAACACATCATACACATCACACCCAAATGGGTCAAACAACACACACACCTAAAACGGGTTTTTGACATCTTCCAGCCCAAAATCAGTTGAAAACGAGTAAAAGTGGGGTCCTAGAACTCACACAATCGAGCACAAAGACAAGAGCTTTGATTTGCTTGCTACTCGACGGATTTGGACACCCGAATCACCCGAAACACCACTTTTCTCCCTTTTTCTCTCTTTCTCTCTTCTCTCTTCTTTGGTGGCTGAAATGTGTGAAGTGTGGGGAGAGTGGGCTGCCCTCTCCCTACACATATCACACATTCCCGACTTTTCTTTGTTGGCGAGTTTGGTCCCTCGACTTTGGACTTTATTTCTTTTCTTTCTTCGTCGGCTTCAAAATAATAAATTTCCGGGTGTTACACATTTGATCTTCCAGATTTGATTTTTTAGTCCAATCTTTGGGACTGATTAACTTTGGTTAACTTTTATTCTTACACCCTTTACAAAAAAAGATTTTTTTTCTAGTTAGTATAAAATTGTCGTTTTCTGTATAGATAATCACAATTTTAGGGGGAGAAATTTGGAAAATGCTTAGAAAGATATTTTATTCTTAGGGGAGTAAATAGCTTGAAGAAAAATACAAAAAAGATTTGTGTTTACAAAACTTTGAGAAAAATTAAAATTTCAAGTTTATATAGGAAATGATTGTATATTTTTTGATTTTGATTCATTACATCTGAAGGTATACAAAAAACTGACTTGTATTATGTTTGATATGTTGATAGGCTTCACGATGAAGAATAAAAAGTACTATGTACTGTGATTCAGTGAAAGTAAACATCTATGAATGAAGTGGGTAACATGTCAAGGTTTTGTGAATACACTGATTTCATGCTAAAACAGACTGAGAGTTACAGTCTAGTCATATTCAAGCCAGTTACTTTCTGACTTAGCTCATTTCAAGATATATATATATATATATATATATATATATATATATATTATATATATATGTATATACAATATATGTTATATATATATACACATACATACATATATATGTGTATATATATATATCTATCTATATATTATATCTATCTCTCTACTATATATCTATCTCTGTCTCTCTCCTGTCTATATCTGTATCCTCCCCTATCACCTCTAATCCCTCTCTATACATATATATATATATATATATGTATATATATATGTATATATATGTATATATACATATATGTATATATATAATACATATATATATAATATATATATATGGATATATATATCATTATAGATATATATTACTATAGATAGGTATATAGAGGGGGTATAGAGAGAGAGAGAGTAGATAGAGATATAGAGAGGAGAGAGAAGATATATTCTAAACAGATAGATAGACCGAGATCTATGTAGATATAAGATGGAGAGTAGATAGAGAGAGATATAGATGATAGATAGAGAGAATAGATATAGGTAGCTATGATATATATGTATACTATACATATAGGTATATTATATATATATCTATTATATCTCTATATATACTCTGTCTCTATCTATATCTGAATATATCTCTCTATATATATATCTATATATATATATATATTATATCTAATATATATATATATATATATATATGTATATATATGTATATGTATATGAAAAGATCAAAATACAAAAAAAGATACATTAACAAAATCAAAAGACAAAATAGAAAATTATTTATAAAGGAGCAAAAGGAAGCCAAATGGCCATATAGGAATAAAAGATGACAATGAGCATATTAATAAAAGATGTGTCATAGACATACATACTATATGATAATATTTTATTCTTTGGGAATATGTTATGACACAGAAGGCAAAATCAAAAGATGGGACATGTAAGTCTGTCTTGGCTTGTAAGTCCTAAACATCTTGCGAGGGCAAAACATAAGTCCGGCTGGCAGTTAATAAGTCCGGCTGGCAGTTAATAAGTCCTATAACTTGTTCATATTTTATGTTCAAAAAAATTTCTCGTGCTAGTTATGCTCAAAATATATATTACCCAAGATAATAATTGATACTAAAAAGGTTGATCAGAAGTAAAAGGTTTAAGTCAAATTGGGGTGACTTGAAGTCTCAAAAGTGTCTTGAAGCTGTATAGGTGTTTTGCAGGATTTTTGATTGTGGGAACCATTGAACTCATATAATTTAATCAAAACATGATAAAATCACAATGTATGTGTCTAAGTAAACTTAAAGTCTAAGTTTAACGAGGATTGAATATATTGACAATCAACATAAACTGTCTTGTGTATGATAACGCTAGAAGATGCTCAATGATTGATTTCTAAAGAAATATGATCCTATACTTGAAAATTATCAAAAAAATTACTTAAGTTAATAGTATATCTCTTATGTAAGTAAGGTTTGTTTTTACTTTTTATTTATTTGGCTTAATTTAGTTTAGTTTTGTTTTACAAAATTTTTAAAATTAAGGGTGTTAGAATAACTGTAAACACTTAGCTAAATATAATCATGTTCATAACAAATAAGAAAGGTTTAGTAAAATGATAAAATTAAAATATAAAATTATTGAAAAATGTCAAAGTTAGTCGCGCGAAAGGTTTCTACTCGCGCAAAAGGTTCTGTGTGCAACAATTGACTTCTAACGCGAGAAGTCAATGCTCTTTAAATGTAACACCCGGTTATTTTCTTTGAAGCCGACAAAAGAAAGAAAAGAAATAAAGTCCAAAGTTGAGGGACCAAACTTGCTAAAACGGGAAAACCCATGAATGAGTGGGGGTATAAGAGGGGGAAGGCAGCCCACACCCTCTCCCACATTTGTGAAAATTCAGCCAAAGAGAGAAAGGGAGAGAAAAGAGGGTTCAAGCTTTGATTTTCTTGGTTTCAAGCGCAAAAGTTGAGGTGTAGCGGGTTGGATTGAAGCTCTACTCAACGGGGTTGTTTGTGTGAGTTCTAGGACCCCTATTTTACATGTTTTCAACTAATTTGGGACTGGAACACATAGTAAAACCCGTTTTTGAAGTGTGTGTGTTGAACCCGTGTGTATGTGTTTGTGTGTGATTCGAGTGGGGTTTGATTTCGGGCTTGTGTGTGCTTGAATGGTGTTGTGGTAGGTGTTTCTAAGGTTTAGGATAGTTGATTTGAGCTTAGAACAGGTTTGAGAGGGCTTGGAGGCCGAAAATTGCAGTTTGGGTTTGGGGAAGAACTGTATTCTACATTAGTTAGGGCTATGCGATCGAATGGCATGCGACTGGAGGTCATGCGACCGAAAGAAAGGCGACTGAAGTCCATGCGCATGGGTGCCATGCGACTGAGGTCCATACGCATGTGGGTCGTGCGACTAGGTTCCATACGCATGTGAGTCGTGCGACTGAGGTTCATTCGCATGGGAGTCATGTGACTGAGGTCCATACGCCTGAGTGCTCATTAGTATAGTGTCCATTCGCCCATAGTGTTCATCTAGGTCCATCCGCATAGGGTTCATTCGCCTGATGTCCATTCGCCTAAGTGTTCAGTCGCCTGGGAGGCCATGCGACTGAAGGGTGTTCATACGCCCAAATAGGGCTCATGCGCCCGAAAGAACTTAGTTTATTATTTGATTCTCGGGAGAAAAGGGTAAAAGTAGGCTTTGAGTTGGAAGATTCCCGGGGGTTTATGTAAGTTGACTTTTGAAGTCAAAGATGATGTGATGGGCATGAATGATGTATGATGTATGATGTTATGTATGATGTTATGCATGATGGTACGTGTGATATATGTTATGTATGCATGCTGATATGTATGAAGATTTGCATGATCCTGTTGATGTTCCTGTTTATGTATGTTTATCTTTCCGTGGCTTTGCGTTGAATGATAATGAATAAAATGACTAAGTATGATGTAACGTAAATTGGAAGATAATAAAAAAAGGAACGAAATAATGAATGCATGCATTAATGAACGAATGAAAGTATGAAAGGCTTGCAAGCAAATGGAAGGAGGTTCAGAACTTGTAAGGCCCCGTTCCCGGGACGCTTACAGTTGGTCATTCATCGCACATAAAACATATAATTACATTACATTAAGAAATCATTGCAGTGGAAACATTCAAAAATGACATCACATTTCATTATAATTACTTTTGCCAAATAATACATCATTATCCGGTTACAAAATTCATGTTTGCATTACATCACAAAAGCTATATAATTGGATGTCATCCCAAAAGAGCTGAGTAGCTTCACGGTGCCATCCTCAGCAATCATTTACCTGCCAACTGGAAAATGTAATAAAAGTCAGCGTTGCTGAGTGAGTTCTAGTTTTATTATAAAACATACTTTACTTTCATATAAAACTATTCGTTACTTTAACGTGATCACACATCATACGTACGCATAGATAATATCATTATTATCTTCTTCATTCATTCATTCGTTCATTCGTTCCTTTTAACTTACTTGCGCATCGGACATCATCCATACCAATACCATATGCTACACCCCAATTAGTCTCAGCTACCGGGCCGAAGTCAATAAATGAACAACTAAACGTATGCCACGGTACTAGGGGTAACCGATCAGTCTTAGCTACTGGGCTGAAGTCAATAAATGAACAGCTAAACGTATGCCACAGTACTAATGATAACTGATCAGTCATAGCCACTAGGCCGAAGTCAATAAATGAACAGCTAAACGTATGCCACAGCACTAAGGGTAAGCGGTAGAGGTTCTACATTAATGGTCAATCACAAAGAAGGACCCGGTATCCGATGCATGCAAGACGTGTCATCTCTTTCCACTTTACGTTACATAATACTTCATTTCATTCGTCATACTAAGTAAAGCCATAGGAAAGATAATCATACATCATAATAAGGAACATATCATACACATTCATCATCATCATACATGGCAACATCATACATACATAACATGCATAAACATGCAACATCGTCATCATCATGCCCTACACGCTCTCTAAGGCCATAACCGTTCTCTTACATGCTCTTACGGGATACTTTACGTCAAAGCTTACATCTGCACCTTTCCCCGAAGGCCAGAAGTCAAACTACACATTCCTTCGAGTGCAACAGCCCTATTCGGGCGTATGGACACCCTTCAGTCGCATGGCCTCCATGCGACTGAACATCATGCGACTGGACTCATGCGGATGAACATCTATGCGAATGAACATCCAATCGTGCGTATGGACCTTATGCGAATGGGGTTACTGCGAATGGGCACCTATGCGACTACCCTCATGCGAATTGACTCATGCGACTAAGCATCTATGCGACTGAACCCTCAGTCGTGCAATCCCCATGCGACTGGACTCCCAGTCGTGCGACTGCAATCTTAGTCGTGCGATTGAACCCTCAATCGTGCGAATGAATCCCAATCGTGCGAATGACCCTCAATCGCCCTCATTCGGCCGTATGGCCTTCATTCGGTCGCCTAGCCCTAGCTGATGCAGAATGGAGTTCATCCCGAACCCAATCTGCCATTTTCGGCCTCCAAGCTCATCCAAACCCATTCTAAGCCTAAATCAACCCTCCTGGACCTTAGGAATGCATACCTTAACACCATACAAACACACACAAGCCCGGAAACATACACAAAACGCATCATACACATCACACCCAAATGGGTCAAACACACACACTTGTAAAAAAACGGGTTTTGAACATCTTCCAGCCCCAAAATCAGTTGAAAACAAGTAAAAGTGGGGTCCTAGAACTCACACAATCGAGCACAAAAACAAGGGTTTCGATTTGGCTTGCTACTCGACGAATTTGGACACCCGAACACCCGAAACACCCCTTTTCTCCTTTTTCTCCTCTTTTCTCTCTTCTCTTCCTTTGAAATCTGAAAATTGGTGTTTGTGGGGAGGGTGGGCTGCCCTCTCCCTACATAAACCACCACATATCCCAACTTTTCTTCGTTGGCGAGTTTGGTCCCTTGACTTTGGACTTTATTTTCTTTTCTTTCTTCGCCGGCTTCAAAATAATAAATTTCCGGGTGTTACAAGTCACCCCCCTTAAATAGGTTTCGTCCCCAAAACCTGTTATTCCTCGAACAAACGTGGATAATGCTGTCTCATTTCTTCCTCAGTCTCCCACGTTGACTCGGATCCTTCCTGTGCTTCCACTGTACACGCACAAGAGGAACCACTTTATTCCTTAGCCTTTTCTCCTTTCGGTCAATGATTGCCACTGGTTGCTCCACATAATGAGCCGTTCGTCTACTTCGATATTTCCAATGGGACAATCATATCTTCATCTGTTAAGCACTTCCTTAGATGAGATACATGGAATGTCGGGTGAATTCCACTTAACTCATCTGGCAACTCCAGTCTATAGGCCACCTCTCCTACTCGAGCAATGATTCGGAAAGGGCCTATATATCTTGGGCTCAACTTGCCCCGCTTTCGGAAGAGAATGATGCCCTACAAGGTGAGACCTTCAACATAACCCGGTCACCCCCTGGAACTCAATCGGCCTGCGTCGTTTATCAGCATAGACTTCTGTCTGTCTTTGGCTGCCTTCATGAAGGCTTTAATCTTCTCAAGCTTCTCAGTCGTAGCTTCGATTACCTTGACGCTTCCCAATTCCTTTTGACCAATATCACCCCAACAAACGGGTGTTCTGCATCTCCTACCGTATAGCATCTCATATGGAGGCATACCAATGCTGGCATGATAACTGTTGTTGTATGAGAATTCAGCTAACGGTAGGTGGTCATCCCAACTTCCACCAAATCAATCACACATGCCCGAAGCATGTCTTCCAGCGTCTGAATGGTCCTTTCTGACTGACCATCAGTCTGGGGATGATAAGCCGTGCTGATATGTAACCTCGTCCCCATAGCATCATGGAACTTCTTCCAGAATTTAGATGTAAACCGGGTGTCGCGATCCGACACGATAGACACCAGCACACCATGACGAGTCACGATCTCCTTGATGAACTGTCAGCCAACCTCTCATATGAATATGTCTCGCGGATCGGTAGGAAGTGAGCAATCTTCGTCAAACGATCTACTATCATCCATGGCATCATACCCTTTTGGGGTACGCGGCCAGCTGTGTAATGAAATCCATGGTGATGTGCTCCCAGCTTCCATTCCGGTATATCCAGAGGTTGTATCTTCCCATACGGCTTTTGGTGCTCGGCCTTCACCTGTAAGCAAGTAAGGCACTTACTCACATACTCCACCACATCGCGCTTCATACCCGACCACCAATAATCTTTTTTCATATCATGGTACATTTTCGTGGCACCAGGATGAATGGAGTACCGAGTCTTGTGAGCTTCATCCATAATCTTCACCCGTAGATCCCCAAAACGAGGAATCCACACACGATCGAATCGGGTTCTAACACCGAACGTGTTTTCACCCAATTCTCCAACCAGACCTCTCATTCTTTCAGAGTTAAGATGATCTTCTTTCAGTGCCTCATCTTGAAACTCTTTAACCTGCTTCATTACATCAGAGGTCATGATCAACTGATAGGCTTTCACCCGAATCGGCTCGGGCCTCTCTTTTCGGCTAAGGGCATCAGCCACCACGTTGGCCTTGCCCGGATGGTAGTGGATCTCACAATCATAAGCCTTTATAAGTTCCAACCACCGCCTCTGCCTTATGTTCAAATCCTTCTGCTCAAAGAAGTGCTTCAGACTCTTGTGGTCAATGAATATGGTGCACTTCGTCCCGTAGAGGTAGTGCCTCCAAATCTTTAATGCAAAGACCACGGCTGCCAGCTCCAAGTCATGAGTAGGATAATTGAGCTCATGAACCTTCAACTGTCAGGATTCATAAGCTATAACTTTTCCTCTCTGCATTAACACGCACCCCAAACCCGAGTAAGAAGCATCGGAATAAACCACCAAATCTTCACTTCCATCAGGTAATGACAGAACAGGAGCTTGAGTCAATCTCGCCTTCAGTTCTTCAAATGCCTTCTCTTGAGCTTGACCCCATACGAACTTCACATCTTTTCGGGTCAACTTAGTCAGTGGAGAAGCAATCTTAGAGAAGTCCTGGATAAATCTTCTGTAGTAGCCCGCCAAACCCAAGAAACTACGAATCTCGGATAGCGTCTTTGGTGACTTCCATTGCATAACCGCCTCCACTTTCGCCGGGTCCACCATTATCCCATCAGGATTCACTACGTGACCCAAGAACTGAACTTCGCGCAACCAGAACGCGCACTTGGAGAATTTTGCATACAACTTCTCCCTCCTCAGCGTCTCTAGAACCTCTCGAATGTGTCCAGCATGCTCTGCTTCGCTCCTCGAGTAAATCAGGATATCATCAATAAACACAATCACTGATTTATCCAACATAGGCCGACACACACGGTTCATCAAATCCATAAAAGTAGCTGGCGCATTGGTCAAGCCAAAGGACATGACAAGAAACTCGTAGTGACCATAGCGCGTACGGAAAGCTGTTTTAGGAATATCCTGCTCCTTCACCTTCAACTGATGGTAACCAGATCGAAGATCTATTCTCAAAAACCAACTGGCACCCTGAAGCTGATCGAACATATCATCTATCCTCGGTAAGGGGTATCGGTTCTTCACTGTCAACTTGTTCAGCTCGCGGTAGTCGATGCACATCCTCATACTACCGTCCTTCTTCTTTACAAACAGGACCGGAGCACCCCAAGGAGAGATACTCGGTCTAATGAACCCCTTATCAAGCAACTCTTGCAACTGCTCCATCAACTCTTTCATCTCAATCGGAGCCAACCGATACGGTGCTTTGGCGACAGGTTGGGCACTCGGTATCAGATCAATTTGAAACTCGATCTCCCTGTCAGGTGGCACTCCTGATAAGTCTTTTGGAAACACATCTGGAAAGTCACACACAACCGGTACATCGGCTAGTTGTGGTGTTGGCGTATCCACATCCTTTACATAGGCCAAGTAGGCACTACATCCACGCCTCATACACCTTCCCGCCACCCGCCATCGAGATCACTTTCGGAATCGTAGTAACCCGATCACCATATACCGTCACTGAACTACCGTCAGGCGCCAACAACCGAATCATCTTCTTGCGACACACAATGTTCGCCTCGAAGTCCGCTAACCAATCCATCCCAAGAACCAAATCAAAACCACCTAAGGCCATCACGAACGGTCTAACCAGAAACTTATGACCCTCGAGTTCCACATCATAATTCTCTATCATCTCAGAAATCCTGGTAGACTTACCTATGGCAGTTTCTACATCAAAGGGCGCATCAACACGTCTACTACTAACAGGCAGCTTAGCACAGAAAGCAGCAGAAATAAAACTCCTACTAGCACCAGAATCAAATAACACAGAAGCTAAAGTTTGGTTCACCAGAAACGTACCGGACACAACGTCAGGGTCCGTCCTAGCCTCCTCCTGTGTCATGGTGAATGCCCTGGCGCTCGCCCTCAGTCCATCACCTCCCGTCCTCTTCGCCCCTGAACTCTCAGCCCTCGGCTTCTTACAATCCCTGCTCATATGACCAGTTTCCCCACAGTTAAAACATTTGCCCGACAGGCAATCCTTCGCCATATGCCCTGTCTTCCCACACTTGAAGCACACATTCAAACCCAGCCTGCATTCTCCCGCATGCTCCCTTCCACACTTACCACATCTCCTCGATCCCACTCCCGGTGTGGCCACGCGGCGGTCACCCACCCGTGCCTTTTTGTTACCCGTCGAGGCATCACCCCGACCAAACCTCTTCCTGTTCCAGCTTCGACCACCACCACCCTTCCTATTCGCTTCAACCACCACCACTCCCCTCTCATCATAAAGTCTTCCGGCCAAATCGACCGCCGACCTAAACGTACTTGGCCGGGCGGCGATCATATGCCGGCGAACATCCACCGGTAAACCCTGAATGTACCTCTTGATCTTCCGAGAAAGAGGCGTCACCTGATCCGGCACCAATCGTGCCATCTCGTTGAACTTGGTAGTGTATTGCTGGTGTGTCATGGATCCCGCCTCCAGCTGCAGGAACTCCCTCTCAATCTTATCAATTTCCCTGTGAGGACAGAACTCCTCAATTACCATCTTCTTCAGTTCGGGCCACCTCATTCTCCCGATTGCCCGATTACCCTCCGCTTGGACAATGTTGTCCCACCAGCATAGTGCCGAGTCCACAAAGGAGTGGGTGGCAAACTTTACTTTCTGATCTTCTCGGCACTCGCTTATGTCGAGAACAGCCTCCATTTCTCTCACCCATCGGTGAGCAGCAGCAGCATTGCCATTACCGTCAAAAGTAGGGGGCTTGCATCGCATAAACACCCCGTAGTTACAGCCTCGTTCCACTTCTCGCACAGGCTCCTCTTCCTCTTCCTCCTCATTATCGGAGAAAATCGTTTCAGGCTCCGGTTGCTCCCCCGAGGTCCTATTTCTCTCCTTCCTCTCTCCCTCCTTCACAGCTTTGATGACTTCGGTCACCACAGACGGTAAAATTGTCTGCATGACCTGATGTACCTCCTCAACAACAGCCTCCTTTACCGAGGCCCTCAAGTTCGCACTCTCATCCCCAGCTTCTGGATGAGGAGTCTCAGGTTCTGCAGGAACCTCTTTCTCAGCTCTAGGCCTTCCTCTCTTAGGGCGTGGTTCAGCATCAGGGCCACCACGGCCACCACCCCTAGAAGCTCTAGAAGATCTACCACCAGCCATTTTCTATTACACTGAAAGATTCAAACACCAACACGGTCATTCAAGGAAACAACTCAGTTTATGTCAAGTACAGTAAGTCCCTAATTACAGTGACCAGTTGTGATTAGCCACTTACTTTACTCTTCATACCCCAAGTATTACCTGTCCTGACTACATCAGTATTCAAATCTACATACAACACATAACATATACCATGCGCACATAAACCGGTTAACTTTAAGAAAAAACCTGATGGCACGCAGCTACTCAGTTTGGCATCCCATTCCCCATTCGTCCCATTTTCAGTTTAAGTTAAGGTTTATTTTGAAAATTTACCCATTTCACTTAAACTTTGGCTCTGATACCAACTTGTAAGGCCCCGTTCCCGGGACGCTTACAGTTGGTCATTCATCGCACATAAAACACATAATTACATTACATTAAGAAATCATTGCAGCGGAAACATTCAAAAATGACATCACGTTTCATTATAATTACTTTTGCCAAATAATACATCATTATCCGGTTACAAAATTCATGTTTGCATTACATCACAAAAGCTATATAATTGGATGCCATCCCAAAAGAGCTGAGTAGCTTCACGGTGCCATCCTCAGCAATCATTTACCTGCCAATTTGAAAATGTAATAAAAGTCAGCGTTGCTGAGTGAGTTCTAGTTTTATTATAAAACATACATTACTTTCATATAAAACTATTCGTTACTTTAACGTGATCACACATCATACGTACGCATAGATAATATCATTATTATCTTCTTCATTCATTCATTCGTTCCTTTTAACTTACTTGCGCATCGGACATCATCCATACCAATACCATATGCTACACCCCAATTAGTCTCAGCTACCGGGCCGAAGTCAATAAATGAACAGCTAAACGTATGCCACGGTACTAGGGGTAACCGATCAGTCTTAGCTACTGGGCCGAAGTCAATAAATGAACAGCTAAACGTATGCCACAGTACTAATGATAACTGATCAGTCATAGCCACTGGGCCGAAGTCAATAAATGAACAGCTAAACGTATGCCACAGCACTAAGGGTAAGCGGTAGAGGTTCTACATTAATGGTCAATCACAAAGAAGGACCCGGTATCTGATGCATGCAAGACGTGTCATCTCTTTCCACTTTACGTTAGATAATACTTCATTTCATTTGTCATACTAAGTAAAGCCATAGGAAAGATAATCATACATCATAACATGCATACAGGGCAACATCATACATACATAACATGCAACATCGTCATCATCATGCCCTACACGCTCTCTAAGGCCATAACCATTCTCTTACATGCTCTTACGGGACACTTTATGTCAAAGCTTACATCTGCACCTTTCCCCGAAGGCCAGAAGTCAAACTACACATTCCTTCGAGTGCAACAGCCCTATTCGGGCGTATGGACACCCTTCAGTCGCATGGCCTCCATGCGACTGAACATCATGCGACTGGACTCATGCGGATGAACATCTATGCGAATGAACATCCAATCGTGCGTATGGACCTTATGCGAATGGGGTTACTGCGAATGGGCACCTATGCGACTGACCTCATGCGAATGGACTCATGCGACTAAGCATCTATGCGACTGAACCCTCAGTCGTGCAATCCCCATGCGACTGGACTCCCAGTCGTGCGACTGCAATCTTAGTCGTGCGATTGAACCCTCAATCTTGCGAATGAATCCCAATCGTGCGAATGACCCTCAATCGCCCTCATTCGGCCGTATGGCCTTCATTCGGTCGCCTAGCCCTAGCTGATGCAGAATGGAGTTCATCCCGAACCCAATCTGCCATTTTCGGCCTCCAAGCTCATCCAAACCCATTCTAAGCCTAAATCAACCCTCCTGGACCTTAGGAATGCATACTTTAACACCATACAAACACACACAAGCCCGGAAACATACTCAAAACACATCATACACATCACACCCAAATGGGTCAAACACACACACACTTGTAAAAAAACAGGTTTTGAACATCTTCCAGCCCCAAAAACAGTTGAAAACAAGTAAAAGTGGGGTCCTAGAACTCACACAATCGAGCACAAAGACAAGGGCTTCGATTTGGCTTGCTACTCGACGATTTGGACACCCGAATCACCAAACAACCCCCTTTTCTCCTTTTTCTCCTCTCTTTTCTCTTCTCTCTTCCTTTGAAATCTAAAAATTGGTGTTTGTGGGGAGGGTGGGCTGCCCTCTCCCTACATAAACCACCACATATCCCAACTTTTCTTCGTTGGTGAGTTTGGTCCCTCGACTTTGGACTTTATTTTCTTTTCTTTTTCGCCGGCTTCAAAATAATAAATTTCCGGGTGTTACAGAACTCATTCAGAGTTGTTAGCTCAACTGTGTGTGTATTTACAGCGTGCGATTTTGGCTAACTCATAAGGGTTCATACACACAGTAAGAGTTCAGTCTCGGTGACTGCTCCAACACGTGCGATTTCCTAATTACTATGTGTTAAACAGAGTGCGATCTTGGCGAACCCATAAGAGTTCACACACACAGGGGGAGTTTGTCCTAGTGACCACTCCATACGTGCGATATGGGGTCCTAGTCGCTTAACCATATATGAAATTGCTTGATGCTCTAGAGGGGGGTTAAGTACATGACAGGACCTAGATAGAAGTGAAAGATAATAAATGTACGAAAAGTGCGATAAGTACGAAATGTGCGAAACGTGCGAAATGTATGAAACGAACGATGATGAAGATAATAATTATTACCTTGATGTACGTACGATGTGTGATCACGTTCTAAAACCTGGTAGATATGAAAGAAAGTAAAGAACGGTTTTAAAAGAAAGATAAAGTAGGTTTTATATTATAAAACTAGAACTCACTCAGCAACGCTGACTTTTATGTGTTTCAAGTTGGCAGGTAAAGTTGCTGAGGATGGCACGGGGCGGCTACTCGGCTCATTTTGAATGACATCGTATTTACAATGCCTTTATGATGTAATGCAACAAGTATTTTGTAATGTGATAACGATGTATTATTTTGCAAAAGCTTTTATAATGAAATGAAATGTCATTTGTGAATGTTTCCGCTGCGGTGTTTATTTAAGGGCTGTTTGATTACACTGACTCAGTAAGATCTGACTGAGTCAGAAGCTGACCCAGTAAGATGTTCTGACTGGGTATGCGTCTGACTAAAACTTGGTTGTTTGATTCGGTATCTGACTGACTCAAAAACCGTCTTTGCAAATCACCTTATATATAAATCACCTTTAACCAAATCACCACTAAACATCTCATCTTCATCCATCTTCTTCACCGCCTCTTCCACTCACCACCCACCTCCAGCATCACCGCCACCACCTCCAGCATCACCGCCACCACCTCCAGCATCACTGCCACCACCTCCAGCATCACCGCCACCACCTCCAGCATCACCGCCACCACCTCCAGCATCACCTCACCTTGGTCTTGGTCAGACCAAAAGGACCCGGTCAGCATGTTTCAAATCCAGGTCCGGGTCAGACAAAAAGGACCCGGTCAGATCTGATTTCAACAAAACACCACCAAATTCAATGAGATGGCACAGCTGGTGCCAGATCAAGTGACGCCTCTATCGCGAAAGATCAAGAGGTAGATTCAGGGTTTGCCAACGGATATTCGCAGGCACATGATCGCCGCCCGACCGAGCACGTTCAGGTCGGCGGTTGACTTGGCAGGGAGGTTGTATGATGAAAGGACTGTGGTGGTGGCTGAAGGCAGCAGGAAGAGTGGTGGTGATCAGAATTGGAACGAGAAGAGATTTGGTTGGGGTGGTGCCCCGACAAGTAACAAGAAGGCACGGGTGGATGACCGTCGTGTGGTCACACCTGGTGCGGGGTCGAAGAGGTGTGGCAAATGCGGAAAGGAGCATTTGGGAGAATGCAAATGGGGATCAAACATCTGCTTCAAGTGTGGGAAGCCTGGTCATATGGCTAGAGATTGTGGGGTTGTAAGGTGCTACAGTTGTGGGGAAAGTGGTCACATGAGTAGAGACTGTAAGAAGCCGAGGGCTGAGGGTTCGGGGGTGAAGAAGACTGTAGGAGAAGGACAGAGGGCGAGCGCCAGATCGTTTACGATAATGCAAGAGGAGGCTAGGACGGACCCAGATGTTGTGTCAGGTACGTTTCTAGTAAATTAAACTTTAGCCTCTGTGTTGTTTGATTCTGGTGCCAGTAAAAGTTTTATTTCTGCTGCTTTCTGTGCTAAACTGCCTGTTAGTGGTAGGAGAGTTGATGCGCCCTTTAATGTAGAAACTGCCATAGGTAAGTCTACCAGGATTTCTGAGATGATAGAAGGTTGTGATGTGAAATTAGAGGGTCACAAGTTTCCTGTTAGACCATTCGTGACGACCTTAGGTGGTTTCGATGTAGTTCTTGGGATGGATTGGTTAGCGGATTACGAGGCGAACATTGTGTGTCGTAAGAAGATGATTTGTTTGACAGCGCTTGACGGGAATTCGTTGACGGTTTATGGAGATCGGGTCACAACGATTCCGAAAATGATTTCAATGGCGGTGGCGGGAAAGTGCATGAGGCGTGGATGTAGTGCTTACTTGGCCAATGTAAAGGATGTGGATACGCCAACACCATAACTATCCGATATACCGGTTGTGTGTTATTTTCCAGATATGTTTCCCGAAGACTTACCATGAGTGCCACCTGACCGTGAGATCGAGTTTCAGATTAATTTGATACCGGGTGCCCAACCTATTGCCAAGGCACCGTATCGGTTGGCTCTGACGGAGATGAAAGAGTTGATAGAGCAATTACAAGAGCTGCTTGATAAGGGGTTCATTAGACTGAGTATTTCTCCTTGGGGTGCTCCGGTCTTATTTGTGAAAAAGAAGGATGGTAGTATGAGGATGTGTATAGACTACCGCGAGCTGAACAAGTTGACAGTGAAGAATCGGTACCCGAACCGAGGATTGATGATTTGTTCGATCAGCTTCAAGGTGCCAGTTGGTTCTCAAGGATAGATCTTTGATCGGGCTACCATCAGCTGAAGGTGAACGAGCAGGATATCCCTAAAACAGCTTTTTGCACGCGTTATGGTAACTACGAGTTCCTCGTTATGTCATTTGGTTTGACCAACGCGCCAGCTGCTTTTATGGACTTGATGAATCGAGTGTGTCGGCCGATGTTGGATAAATCAGTGATCGTGTTTATTGATGATATCTTGATCTATTCGAGGAACGAGAATGAGCATGCCGGTCACATTCGAGAGGTGTTGGAGACGTTGAGAAGGGAAAAGTTTTATGCTAAGTTCTCCAAGTGCGTGTTCTGGTTGCGTGAGGTTCAATTCTTGGGTCACGTGGTGAACCCTGAAGGTATTATGGTGGACCTGGCAAAGGTGGAAGCGGTGATGCAATGGAAGTCTCCAAAGACGCCATCCGAGATTCGTAGTTTCTTGGGTTTGGCGGGTGGTTACCGAAGATTCATTCAAGACTTCTCTAAGATCGCTTCTCCTTTAACCAAGTTGACTCGTAAGGATGTAAAGTTTGTGTGGGGTCAAGCTCAAGAGAAGGCGTTCGAGGAGTTAAAGGCGAGATTGACTCAAGCTCCTGTTTTTTCGTTACCCGATGGAAGTGAAGATTTAGTGGTTTATTCAGATGCTTCCTACTCGGGGTTGGGATGTGTGTTAATGCAGAGAGGAAAGGTTATAGCCTATGCATACCGATAGTTGAAAGTTCATGAGGTTAACTATCCTACTCATGACTTGGAGCTAGCAGCTGTGGTCTTTGCGTTAAAGATCTGGAGGCACTACTTGTATGGGACGAAGTGCACAATCTTCATGGACCACAAG
The DNA here is from genome assembly GCA_025215565.1 of Flaveria ramosissima. Classification (NCBI taxonomy): domain Eukaryota; kingdom Viridiplantae; phylum Streptophyta; class Magnoliopsida; order Asterales; family Asteraceae; genus Flaveria; species Flaveria ramosissima. The sequence continues at coordinate 13,944,912 of CM046043.1, read as the reverse complement.
AGCTTGAAGTACTTCTTCGAGCAGACGGATTTGAACATAAGGCAAAGGAGATGGTTGGAGCTCATAAAAGACTACGATTGCGAGATCCATTACCATCCGGGCAAAGCCAACGTGGTGGCGGATGCCCTTAGCCGAAAGGAGAGACCCGAGCCGATTTGGGTAAAAGCTTACCAGTTGATCATGACCTCGGATGTGATGAAGCAAGTTAAGGAGTTTTAAGATGAGGCATTGAAAGAAGATCACCTTAACTCTGAAAGAATGAGACGTCTGGTTGCGGAATTGGGTGAAAACACACTCGGTGTTAGAACCCGATTCGGGCGAATGTGGATTCCTCGTTTTGGGGATCTACTGGTGAAAATTATGGATGAAGCTCATAAGACTTGGTACTCAATTCATCCTGGTGCTACGAAGATCTATCAAGACATTAAGAAAGATTATTGGTGGCCGTGTATGAAGCGTGATGTGGTGGAGTATGTGAGTAAATGCCTTACTTGCTTACAAGTGAATGCCAAGCATCAAAAGCCGTATGGGAAGATCCAACCCTTGGATATACCGGAGTGAAAGTGGGAGCACATCACCATGGATTTCATTACGAAGCTACCGCATACCCTGAAAGGGTATGATGCTATATGGGTGATCGTTAATCGTTTGACGAAAAGTGCCCACTTTCTACCGATCCGCGAGACATATTCATCCGAGAGGTTGGCTAATCTTTTCATTAAGGAGATTGTAACTCGTCATGGTGTGCCGGTGTCTATTGTGTCTGATCGTGACACCCGGTTTACATCTAAATTTTGGAAGAAATTCCACGATGCTATGGGGACGAGGTTACACATTAGCACGGCTTATCATCCCCAGACTGATGGTCAGTCAGAAAGGACCATTCAGACGTTGGAAGATATGCTTCCGGCATGTGTTATTGATTTTGGAGGAAGTTGGGATGACCACTTACCGTTAGCGGAGTTCTCATGTAACAACAATTATCATGCCAATATTGATATGCCTCCTTATGAGATGCTATACGGTAGGAGATGAAGAACACCCGTGTGTTGGGGTGATATTGGTCTGAAAGAGTTAGGGAGCGTCGAGGTAATCGAGGCTACGACTGAGAAGCTTGAAAGGATTAAAGCCTTTATGAAAGCAGCCAAGGATAGACAGAAGTCGTATGCCGATAAACGACGTAGACCAATTGAGTTCCAGGTGGGTGAATGAGTTATGTTGAAGGTCTCACCTTGGAAGGGTATCACTTGGTTCAGAAAGTGGGGCAAGTTGAGCCCGAGATACATAGGGCCTTTCCGAATCATTGCTCGAGTAGGAGAGGTGGCCTATAGAATAGAATTACCAGAGGAGCTAAGTGGAATTCATCCGACATTCCATGTATCTCATCTGAGAAAGTGTTTAGTAGACGAGGATATGGCTGTACCACTGTAAGATATCGAGGTAGACGAACGGCTCAATTATATGGAGCAACCAGTGGCAATTATCGATCGTAAAGAGAAGAGATTGAGGAATAAATGGTCCCACATGTGCGCGTACAGTGGAAGCACAGAAAGGGATCTGAGTCTACGTGGGAGACTGAAGAAGATATGAGACAACATTACCCACGTTTGTTCGATGAATAACATGTTTCGGGGACAAAACCTATATAAGGGGGGTGGACTTGTAACACCCGGTTATTTTCTTTGAAGCCGACAAAAGAAAGAAAAGAAATAAAGTCAAAAGTCGAGGGACCAAACTTGCCAAAATAGGAAAACCCATGATTGAGTGGGGGTATAAGAGGGGGAAGGCATCCCACACCCTCCCCCACACTTGTGAAAATTCAGCCAAAGAGAGAAAGGGAGAGAGAAGAGGGTTCAAGCTTCGGTTTTCTTGGTTTCAAGTGCAAAAGTTGAGGTGTAGCTTGTTGGATTGAAGCTCTACTCGACGGGGTTGTTTGTGTGAGTTCTAGGACTCCTCTTTTACATGTTTTCAACTAATTTGAGGCTGGAACACATAATAAAACCCGTTTTTGAAGTGTGTGTGTTGAACCCGTGTGTATGTGTTTGTGTGTGATTCGAGTGGGGTTTGATTTCGGGCTTGTGTGTGCTTGAATGGTGTTGTGGTAGGTGTTTCTAAGGTTTAGGATGGTTGATTTGAGCTTAGAATAGGTTTGGGAGGGCTTGGAGGCCGAAAATTGCAATTTGGGTTCGAGGAAGAACTGCATTCTGCATCACTTAGGGCTATGCGACCGAATGGAATGCGACTGGAGGTCATGCAAAGGTGACTGAAGTCCATGCGCATTGTTGCCATGCGACTGAGGTCCATACGCATGTGGGTCGTGCGACTAGGTTCCATACGCATGTGAGTCGTGCGACTGAGGTTCATTCGCATGGGAGTCATGCGACTGAGGTCCATACGCCTAAGTGCTCATTAGTATAGTGTCCATTCGACCATAGTGTTCATCCGCATAGGTCCATCCGCATAGGGTTCATTCGCCTGATGTCCATTCGCCTAAGTGTTCAGTCGCCTGGGAGGCCATGCGACTGAAGGGTGTTCATACGCCCAAATAGGGCTCATGCGCCCGAAAGAACTTAGTTTAGTATCTGAATCCGGGAGAAAAGGGTAAAAGTAGGCTTTGACTTGTAAGATTCTCGGGGGTTTATGTAAGTTGACTTTTGAAGTCAAAGATGATGTGATGGGCATGAATGATGTATGATGATGATGTATGATGTATGATGTTATGTATGATGTTATGCATGATGGTACGTGTGATATATGTTATGTATGCATGCTGATATATATGAAGATTTGCATGATCCTGTTGATGTTCCTGTTTATGTATGTTTATCTTCCCGTGGCTTTGCATTGAATGATAATGAATGAAATGACCAAGTATGATGTAACGTAAAGTGGAAGATAATGAAAAGAGGAACGAAATAATGAATGCATGCATTAATGAACGAATGAAAGTATGAAAGGCTTGCAAGCAAATGAAAGGAGGTTCAGAACTCACTGAGAGTTGTTAGCTCAACTGTGTGTGTATTTACAGCGTGCGATTTTGGCTAACTCATAAGGGTTCATACACACAATAAGAGTTTAGTCTCGATGACTGCTCCAACACGTGTGATTTCCTAATTACTGTGTGTTATACAGCGTGTGATCTTGGCGAACCCATAAGAGTTCACACACCAAGGGGGAGTCTGTCCTAGTGATCACTCCATACATGCGATATGGGGTCCTTGTCGCTTAACCCTAGATGAAATTGCTTGGTGCTCTAGAGGGGGGTTAAGTACATGACAGGACCTAGATAGAAGTAAAAGATAATAAATGTACGAAAAGTGCGATAAGTACGAAATGTGTGAAACGTGCGAAATGTACGAAACGAACGATGATGAAGATAATAATTATTACCTTGATGTACGTACGATGTGTGATCACGTTCTAAAACCTGGTATGATTTGAAAGAAAGTAAATAACGGTTTTAAACGAAAGACAAAGTATGTTTTAGATTATAAAACTAGAACTCACTCAGCAACACTGACTTTTATGTGTTTCCAGTTGGCAGGTAAAATTGCTGAGGATGGCACGAGGCGGCTACTTGGCTCATTTTGGATGGCATCCGTATTTATAATGCTTTTATGATGTAATGTAACAAGTATTTTGTAATGTGATAACGATGTATTATTTTGTAAAAGCTTTTATAATGAAATAAATGTCATTTTTGAATGTTTCTGTTGCGGTGTTTATTTAAGTTAAATGTAAATATATGTTTTATGTGCGATGATTGGCCAGCTGTAAGTGTCCCAGGAACAGGGCCTTACATTAAAAGGCACAATGATGCGAATAGTAGACTATTAATAGTCTGAAAATTATCATAAAATTTTAAGTCTTCAAATCTCGTGTTAGTTTATCTGATAGTTCTCATTGTTGTCGCCTATGATTTTCAAGTGTTTTAAAGGTATAACAATGCTTAATTGATGGATTTGTATGAGTTTGTTTGATGACCGAATCTAAATGGACAAATACATGTTAATCTAAACAAATTAAACATAATAAATCAAAATAATACTTAAATCGACACATAATGAACATATATAATCGGCTAAAACATTGTGAAATTGATGGATTGGAAATTTGCATTTACACAGACTTATCACACGCGAAAAGTTCTTGGAAGATGGACAGACGCGGAAGGTTTTCAAAACAACCTGAACTTGTCGCGTGGAAAGTGGTTCTGTCGCACGACAAGTTGCAATCCGTTTGAAATTTAAACTCAAGCGACAACTAGATTTGTCGCGCGAAAAGTTGAAGTTTTCAAAATTATTATTTAATGCGAGTACTTAACTTTTAGCGTGAAATGTCCGAAATTGGCAAAATTTTTCCAAGTGTTGAACTTTTCAATTTTGAATTTTTAATGTGAACTTATTATGTTTGTTCATTATTTCAGATGGCTAGACATATGGTTTTTAACAAGAATCATAATGCTGTTGCATATCTGGGAGATGTTCCTGATGATAAAGCTCTATTTCGATCATTGATCGAGGGTTTGAAGACGTCTCAGATTTTTCATGCTATATCTGCTAATCCGACCATATATACAAACGTGATAGATTAGTTTTGGGGAAATGCAGCTAATGAGATAGATGGTGAAAGTGAGCTATGTATTACAACAACTGTGAAGGGGGAAAGAGTTGTCATCACTGCTGAAGTGATTAGCAGTGTCTTACTGTTAGAAGACATTCCCCGTGCACCAATCAAGATCGATGATGATGTTGCAAAGGACTGTTTAGTCTGTATGGATTATAATCATAGATACCATCTTTAGAGAAGAAGTACTTGCCTCCATTATGGAAGTACTTGTTCCATGTAATTATCCATTGCCTCAGCAATCTAAAGGCAGGAATAGATAGTCTGAGTGCCATTTTTGGATCCCTGCTAGTTTCTTTGGTCGGTGATCTTCTGTATAGCATATCCAAGGCAAAATTTTTTGAGATGCAGAAGAACATTATTGCAGCACCGGGAAAGAAGTTCATTATGTACCTAAGATTCATAAAGATGATTGTGAATACTGCTCACCTTGAGTTAGCCATATATTATTCATCCACCTATTTTGTTATGGTGATGAAGAAGGATATATTTACATTCCTTATGGGAGAAAGAGAAAATGCGTGGGATTGTTCACATTTTGCAAAACTTAGAAGGTTTGTTGATGATTTCCAAGTTGAGGTACGTGCTGAAGAGATTGAGACAGTACATGTACATACTGATGATACAGCTGGTACTTCATCTAGTGCTGCTCAAGAAGCTCCAGAAAGTTCACAGGCTGGTGAGAAATCTGTTGAAGATAAGGTAGATGAATGGTTACAAGGAGAAGGAGATGACAGTGAGACTGACAGGGAATGTGCCTTATGTCCTGCAAGAGCATCCCAAAGTACGTGAAACTCCTGCTAATCAATATAAAAGTCTTACTTAAGATTTAGATAAAATGTATAAATTTGTTTGAATGTAATAACAAGTTTTCAATGTGTGCGCTATGTGACGGGGATATGAGAGTTAAATACACAGCTTGTGAATGTATATATAAACACGTCTTCTATTCGTACAACCAATAGGTAAAATGATAGGCTGGGAACATGGATTGAACTCAGCAACGGGGACGCGAACGAGCTATTTATTTTTTCCCATACTAAAAGTTGTTAATCGTGGTTATATATTTTTAAATGTGGATACAACATATGTATTCTAATTTGTAATGCTAAAAATAAAAGGAAAAAAATGTCTCTTAAAAATAAAAGAGAGAATAAAACTGGCAAGAGGGAAGGAATAAATGGCAAAAAGAAATTAAAACTTAATTTCGGGTATACACGGGTACATAGTTTTCGGAGATAATTGTTACTATTTAAATTACTTTATAGCCTTAATATCATGAAATTGAATAGTAAAATACAAGTGATTCAAGTATAAACATACAATTATTTATGTATAAGATAATGTTACAACTTTGAGTATATGTGCTTTAAGCAAAAAAGTACATTTGGTTTTTGCATAGGATAATATTACAATATGATACATTGAGTCTTTATATTGATATTTTTATATTTTTTTATTTTCACCTCATATAATATGTATTATACGCTTTGAATTTGTTTGGCTTTCTACTAATTTTGTTTTTCTTTAATAAGTTTCTTTGTTAAACTTTATAAAAAACTGCGCGCGTTGAGTTTTTTAGTTGTATTTGAAATCAACTATTTTTTAATTGTAGACTATAGTGAGTAATGTTAGTGTTGCGCTACCATGACGTATCCAACGGTTTATGAGGGAGCACCATCGGTGCCATTTATTTGTATTATGAGTAACAACATTGGTCTTTGTTTTTTATGGTTTTCAACAGACTAAACTGATGATGACCAAACTCGCGAGCGTAGCATGAAGAAACGACCAGATTCCCGTCATGAAGCGCAGGGTGAAGAAACTAATGATCAATTATTTAAGTGAGGGGAGATCATTATTAGAGTTTTTTGCTTTCTTTTATTAATATGTTGAATATTTTTAGGTATTAACGGGTTACTTTCTAGCGAAAAAATGAATTTCATCAATGAAAACTAAAAGGATAATTATTATTAATTAGTTAAAGATAATTGTTTGTAGTTATATATTATTAAAGTGTTTGGTAATAATTGTTAGAGTTTATTTCATTAATATGTTAAGTATTACTAGAAAGGTGGAGTTATTCTAAAATGGAGGGAAAAAAAAAGATGAGAAGATTATTATCCATAAAATTTTAGATTCAAGGGCTAAAAAATTTCGATTACATAATGGTAAATAATTAGAACTTTATTAGATATATCAATGGCATTTTAGTCAGTCATAATTTCAAGTTTCATCATTATTTTAAATACTCATAACTTTTACATAGAAGATTATTTTTAATATAAAATTACACCATAAAAACAAGTGATTTCATCTTTACAACACCTATAATGTTGATACATATTATGTATTTCATCTCTTTGTATAATATTTTCTTTAGATCATTATGTAAAATTTGGTTATTGCATAATATTCGTCAGATCCTTATGTTTAATGTTGATCATTATGTTTTATACTGTGTTTTTAATAATAATAATTTTAAACAATACAATGCTGAAAATGTAATTTTTTACGTTTTTCAGTTAATTGTTTAATACTGATTAGGTTATTGTGTAATCTACGTCAAGTAGCTCATCATGTCTAATGATAAATATCGAGTGTAGTGATGTACATTATGTTATCCATTGTGTTTTTATAATTAATAATTTTCAAATAACACAATATTGATAAATATAAGCTTTTTATGTTTCCAGTTCATTGTGTATTTCTTATCAGATAATTGAGTAATTTTCGTCAATTCAAAATATTACACAATTCAAAAGATTACACAATCATTTGATGAAATTACATATAGAGCTAAAAACATAAAAAAAACTTTGTTTTTTATATCAACATTATAAGCGTTTTAAAAATAATAAACATATTCTTTTTTATGGTTTACTTTTATAAAAATAATATCATATGTAAAAGCTATGAGCGTTTAAATAGGCGAAACTTGAGAAGTTGGAACATTACCAATTTATCACTCAACCTATTCTTGATAAAAAAAGACACATGTCAAGATCTTAATCATCCTTACACTTTCTAGTTTTTCAAAACTTTATAGTTGAATATTTTCCTTATTAAAAACTAGCCGGTGGATTTCCTTCCATGGGGTGGCATGAATATGGTAATTTACATGTTTTAAATATAATTAATATTGAAACGTAGGAAAAAATAAAAATGTCAAAATTGCACACTCTATATTTAATTAAACATTATAAACCTAGAGTTATAAAAGAAAAATCAAATATTAACCTAGCTTGATTTTAAATAAAAGAGTAAAATGTCATTTTCGTCCCTGACATTTTGTTGAGTTTGTCATTTCAATCCAAGAACTTTTAGTTTTTTTCACACTCTAATTATCCACTTCACTAAAAAACAAATTAATCAATTAACAATGATGCACTTTTAAACAAAACATGAAGATCAATTGAAATCTCACAACAAACCTCAATAGAACAACATGAGTTATAGCTAATCAAAATATTTAAATTGAAGCGTCCGGTCTCACTAGTCGCTTCATATGTTTTTTAGTTTTAATTATGTATTAATTTATTATTTTGTTTTAATTTGATAATTAGGGTGTTAAAAAGACTAAATAACCATCATATTTAACAAAGTCTTAACGGAATTAGTGGAGTGGATGCAAATGACAGTAGTTGGTAAACTACAATGACTGAAATGATAAAAAAAAGTTTTTAGATTGAAATGACAAATTTAACAAAACACCAAGGACGAAAATAGCATTTTAATCTAAATAAAATTTATATCTAAACACTACATATATAAGAAAGGGAATGTTATCATACAAAGTGAAATGTACGTGCGAAGTGTATGAATCAATCTCAGCCGATCATCGTTGGCACAAGTTGCTAAAAATCCATATGTGAGAATTCCATTCATTTCTTATACAAAGGTATTTATGTCATTTTGTCACATCCCAGCGGAAGCGTGAAATGCTTGGGTGTGACTAGTTAGCTCAGAACGCATTGATTACAAAGTAAAAATGCAGCACACATATAAACATAATATGTCACAACTCTCGCGAAACTATACATTCTTTGTTCTTAGGTTTCTTTGTATTGGGTGTTCGGATATTTCAGAAACCCCATCATAAGCGAGCTTCTGACCTTTTATCGTTGTTATTAAATCTGGTGTTTAGTTTCAACCTGATGTTTTAATTTTCGGGACGAAAATTTCTTCAACAAGGTAATGATGTGACAACTCTAATTTTTCAGGTTAACACCACTAATTCAACTTTTCGTTATCTTGGTTTTCCGTTACTTTGTAATCATAAAATAATAAAGTTCTCCTTGACATGAAAATTCATTTATATATATGCATGTATATAGATTAAGCCCAACTTTAAGTTCCTAAATTAATAAGTATTTAATAAAAATTTAAAGCCTACAACAACTAAAATAATTATTATTTAAACAAAAAAATTATCAAAACTTTTCACCTCCTAACCGACTCCCCTATCAAAGCTCTTGCCCCCTTCTCTTCTTAATCCGACGACACACCCATAAAACCCCTATCTTAATCCCTTAACATCTCAACTCTCGTCTCTCGTCTCGGAAGCCCCAATACCGGCAACTCCATAACCGCCTGGCAGCCTTCCATCTGCAACATCTCACCCTCGGCGACTTCTTTGTCATCAACCGTGATCTCCCAGCGACCGATACACCTCCGACAACCGCAAGAATCGATTGAAACAACCCAGTGCGGTATTATTTTCCCTTTTTCTTTACTCGTGTTCGTTACATTACGGTTTCGGGTTCTCGGCTTATGATTTCCACCTACGTTCGTGCTCGGGGTTTAAGGGTTATGTTGTTCGGGTTAGATTCCGTGATTGTATTATAGAGCGTGCATGTATGTGAACTTATGTTTGTGCGATTGTATGTGTGGTTCAGTGGGTGTCGATGGTCCTCTGCATCGTTGTGTGTGAATTATTGGCATTATTGTGGGATGTCTTAACTCAATTCACTTATATATGAGGTTGATTCATAGGTTGTTATGTGAGTGTGTGTATCAATTAATATATATTTATATGATTTTGGTGGGCATTAATATATACATATATACATATATATATATATATATATATATATATATATATATATATATATATATATATATATATATATATATATATATATATATATATATATATATATATATATATATATACACGTAAATGTGTGTGTTTATGCATGTAGACCGCAGCCTAGTGTGTGGGTGTGAATTCAGTGGTACATGGATGTATATATAAGCATTGTATAGTTTGGTGATGCATTAGGTGATTGCATGCATGTATGGTTAAGTTTGGGGTGTTTGATAAAGAAATTTAATAATAATGCAATCTAAGTAAATAGGTAAATACTAACCTATGGAAATGGGTTGTTTATTTAGAATGCACAGGTTGTGTGATAAGTACTTTTTTTGGGTGAGGAGCCGAGTCGAGAACATGAAACCGTATGATACTGTTATTGGCACTTGGAATTAATAAAATATCAAATGAAATCCAGGTTAATCGGAGACCCAAATCTTTTGTGCTACATTACTTTGTTGTTGTGCATTCGATGTGAGTCTTCATGGCCCCTATTTTACATTACTTTCCTTTTGGGGGAGAAAATATGCAAACTTTATTTATAAATGGTTTCTACTATTATTGTTAATCGCCTGTTACGTTAGTGCAAACATACTTAAAAGTCCTTACATTCTCGAACCGTTAGTAATGTGTAGCGAGGTAATTCTGAGTAGTACTACTGGGTTTGACAAACCCCACCCGGGCTAGTCGCGCTAGCTTGATTGGAGGTCAAACGGGTGCGTTATTGACCTAACATTTGTCACTGTCTGGGTTAGACGTGACGGGAAGGCAACAAACATACAAACAGTTAGCTTCGGTTTGAAACGCTAACTAACTTGATTATAGGCTAGCTACCTATCGATATGCTTTAATTACTTTGCCATTCGAATAGGTACAAACACTTTTATCTGTTATTAAACCTGTGAACTCACCAACTTTATGTTGACACACTTTAGCATGTTTTCTCAGGTCACAGGAACGCTTAAGCTCATGTTGCACTATTAGAGAACGCACTCAGGACATGCATCGTCAAACTCATTTATTTTGCTTTGAACATTTTATTTTGGCATAGTACTTTGGGAACTTTTAGTATTGGTTTACATTCGTCTTTACGCTTCCGCACTGATGTTTATTTCGTTTATAACTACTCTGATTTAAAGTTCAAACGTTTATTTAAGTTCATATAGTGTCGTTTGATATGACCGTGTCTGAGATCGTGGTTTGTCACACGCCTCGCGGTAAAACCCCGCACGTGGAATTTGAGGGTGTGACAGATTGGTATCGGAGCCATTGGTTATAGAGAACTAGGATTGCATTTGCATCTAGACTATAGCCTTAGACACAACACTAGCATTGCACATACACTCTTACTTGTTTACGACTTTTGTACAAACATTGCATGGTATACTCGCGTTACGTTACAGAAAAGAAAAATTCATATCATCATCACCTGTACCATCCATGTCACCTGTATCATCCTCGGTTAATAGAGAGGCGAAGGATTCCGCTCGCTTGCCTACGACACCTACACCTGTCTCATCACCCCCGGAGTCTAAGAGATGTCGACTCAAACCTAACGTCGCCACCTCAGGGCAAGGGGAACTCTCAAATGCGCACGACTCACCTAACAATGACAATTAAGGGGGAGAATGTACCCTACCCTCCTACCTCTTTTCATACTTGCTTCTACTTCTATCGTACCCTATCTTCCCTACCCGCCTGAACAATCATTCATCACCATGTAACTGCGATGAAACGTTGGACACGACATATGCTTGAGACAACCAAATAGATTCGAAATCTATCAGAGGATCCGACTCAGATATGTGAATACTTAGAGCTCCAAAGGAAAAGCCTTGAATCCACTGACGAGTACCATAATAGACTCATAAGGGAAATTCTCTACCCAGATGGGCAGGATTGTCTCCATCCAACTGATATATATTGAATTATGATTGTTGATTTGAATACATTGTACTCCTTACAATATATTTTTATCAAGAATTATTATTTGATTATTGACTGTTGTGGTTTGTGTGAAACGCATGATTTTTTACATTGTACATTATGATGATTATATATTATGTATATTTTCTCATATTTGTGTATTGTGAACATGAAGAATCATGTCTGGAAGAAGAGCTGGACGTCCTAGAGGAAGAGGTAACATTAACATGACCCAGGTTGAGTTGGACGCTGTTATGAATGAGCGTGTTGCTGACGCGCTTGCGGCATATGAACAGACCCGTAATCAGAACCAGAACAATCAGAACCAAAATCAAAGAGGTAACTTTGAGTTTATCGGACCCATAGGTCCTTATCTATGATAACTTATTATCAAATTCTAAATATTCAAACATCGTTATGATCTTTTGATTTAGGTCAAGCAGTCTGTACATTCAAGATGTTTATGGATTGCAAGCCTCACTCTTTCAGTGGTTCTGAGGGTGCTGTTACACTACTTCTTTAGTTGGAGAAACTTGAGTCGGTTTTCGCCATGAGCAACTGTCCTGTTGGAAACCGTGTCAAGTATGCCTCTGGCACATTAGAGGGAACAACATTAACTTGGTGGAACTCACAAGTCCAGACGTTAGGACTTGAGGCTGCTAATAATCTACCATGGGATGACTTCAAGACCTTAATGAAAGATGAGTACTGTCCTAGGAATGAAGTCCAGAAACTGGAGGGAGAGTTTTGGAATCTTAAGATGGTTGGATCTAATATTGAGGAATATACGACTCGTTCGCACGAGTTGGCTTCTTTATGTCCTCAAATCGTAACCCCGGACTACAAGAGAATAGAGAAGTATATTGATGGTTTAGCTCCTCAGATTCAAGCTAGCATCATAGCTGCTGATCCTGATACTATTCAGGCATGCTATCCGGCTAGCTCACAGGCTCACTGATCAGGCAGTGGCGTAGGGCACTCTGCCTAAACGTAGCACTACATCTGGTTCATCTGACTATAAACGAAAATGGGATAGTACCACCAGCAAGTCCTTAAACTCGAACAACACTCAGTAACAACAAGTCAGAAAGTTTGATTCCTCTAGAAGCTACACAAATAATAATCACAACAACAGCAACAATGGTCAGGGATCGAGTAACTATGCAGGCAAGTACCCAAAGTGCAATAAATGCAATTTTCACCATCATGGCCAGTGTGATCGTTTTCGTTGCCAAAGGTGTGGAAGGATGGGCCATGTTGCTAAAGACTGTAAGGGTGAACTGATGACTAAACAACAATCTCAACAACAACAACAAAGCGAAACAACCAGGGCTTGTTTTTAATGTGGCAAAGAGGGTCATTACAGGAAAGATTGCCCACAACTAAAGAACGGGAACAAGGGCAATAATGGAAACAACAACTATGGGAATGGCGCTAAAGGTCGAGTTTTCGTGATTGGGTCTGGTGAGGAAAGGAATGATCAAAATGTGGTTACTGGTACGTTTCCTCTGAATGACTGTTTTGCTTCTGTATTATTTGATACTGGCGGTGATAGGAGTTTTATCTCTGTCAAGTTTAGCAAACTTCTAGATGTAACGTTAACCGAAATAGAACCTAGTTACACCGTATAACTAGCTGATGGTAAAATGATTGAGGCAACACATATTCTCAAAGGATGTAAACTAGAACTATCGGGACACAAGTTAGATATAGACCTCATGCCTGTTACACTTGGTAGCTTTGACGTGGTCGTCAGCATGGACTGGTTATCTAAGAACCAAGCTGAGATTATCTATCGTTAAAAGGTCGTTCGTGTACCACTTCCTAGTGTTGAAATCTTATATGTTCAGGGCGAGAAAGGTGGTGTAGTCTCTGGCATCATATCGTACATGAAAGCCCAGAAATGCTTACGTAAAGGCCATACCGCTATTTTAGCTATGATCACAGAAAAGACTATCGAAGAAAAGACTATCGAAGAAAAGAAGATCAAGGATATCCCTATTGTTCGTGGCTTTCCTGAGGTTTTCCCTGAAGACTTACCTGGCCTTCCACCGCATCGTCAGGTCGAGTTCCAGATTGAATTGACGCCTGGAGCCACACCTATTGCGAGAGCATCGTACAGACTAGCTCCGAAAGAACTGCAAGAACTGTCTACTCAACTACAAGAACTCTTGGATAAAGGGTTTATCAGACCTAGCTCATCACCATGGGGAGCCCCAGTCCTGTTTGTCAAGAAAAAGGATTGGACTTTTCGCATGTGTATCGATTACCGTGAACTGAACAAAGTGACGATTAAGAATCGTTATCATCTTCCCCGTATCGACGATTTGTTTGACTAACTTCAAGGGTCGAGCTTCTATTCCAAGATAGATTTGAGATCAGGATATCATCAACTGAGAGTCCAAGAGGAGGACATATCAAAGACAGCATTCAGAACTCGTTACGGTCACTACGAGTTTTTGGTTATGCCTTTTGGGTTGACCAATGCACCAGCGGTGTTCATGGATCTCATGAACCGTGTGTGCAAACCCTACCTGGACAAGTTTGTCATCGTTTTTATCGATGATATTTTGATATATTCAAAGAACAAGGAGGAGCATGAGGAACATCTTTGATTGATTTTGGAATTACTTAAACAAGAGAAACTGTATGCCAAGTTTTCGAAGTGTGACTTTTGGATTCGGGAAGTCCAATTCTTGGGCCATGTGGTCAATGAGAAGGGCATACATGTTGACCCGGAAAAAATAGAAGCCATCAGGAACTGGGCTACGCCTAAGACTCCAACTGAGGTACGACAGTTTCTTAGGTTGGCTGGGTACTACCGATGGTTCATTGAAGGATTTTCGAAGGTCGCTCAACCACTTACAGCATTAACTCATAAAGGCACAGTGTACAGCTGGGGTGACAAGCAGGAGTCAGCATTTCAATTCCTAAAACAAAAGCTTTGTACGGCACCGATACTATCCCTACCTGAGGGAACAGATGATTTTGTGGTATATTGTGATGCATCTATCCAAGGTCTTGGTTGTGTGCTAATGCAACGCGATAAGGTCATCGCATATGCCTCCCGTCAGCTAAAAGTTCATGAGAAAAACTAACGACACACGACTTAGAGTTGGGAGCCGTTGTGTTCGCACTCAAGATATGGAGACATTACTTGTACGGTACCAAGTGCACCATTTATACCGATCACAAGAGTCTTCAACATATTTTTGAGCAGAAGGAGTTGAATATGAGACAACGTCGCTGGGCCGAGTTGTTGAATGACTATGACTGTGCGATCAAGTATCATCCGGGTAAGGCTAATGTAGTAGCTGACGCCTTAAGTCGAAAGGAGACACCTAAGCCAAAGCGAGTTCGAGCATTACAACTCACCATCCACATCGGACTACCTGATCAGATACGTAATGCTCAACTTGAGGCCTTGAACGACGTGAACCTGAAAGCAGAGTCCATGCGAGGCATGGAAAAACAGTTAGAGATCAAGTCTGACGGAGTTCGTTGTTTCATGGAACTAATATGGGTTCCTTTGTATGGGAATCTACGAGAACTAGTGATGGACGAAGCCCATAAGTCTCGATATTCTATCCATCCGGGTTCAGATAAGATGTATCATGACTTGAAAGTTCTGTATTGGTGACCGAACATGAAAGCTGATATCGCCACCTATGTAAGCAGATGCTTAACCTGTTCTAAGGTTAAAGTGGAGTATCAAAGGCCATCTGGTCTACTTCAACAGCCAGAAATTCCTGTATGGAAGTGGGAGCAAATCTCGATGGATTTTATCACGAAGCTACCTCGAACTCCTAGCGGGTGCGATACCATTTGTGTAATAGTAGATCGCTTGATGAAATCTGCACACTTCTTACCAATTAGAGAGACTGATAGAATGGAGAAGTTAACTCATATCTATCTAAGGGAAATAGTCTCTCGGCATGGTGTGCCAATATCTATCATCTCCGATCGTGACGCTCGATTTACTTCTCACTTCTGGCAATCTTTGCAACGATCATTGGGAACACGGCTAGATATGAGCACCGCATATCATCCTCAAACTGATGGTCAAAGTGAGCGTACAAGACAGACACTGGAAGATATGTTACGTGCTTGCGTAATTGACTTTGGCAGCCATTGGGAAACTCATTTACCGTTGGTTGAGTTTTCTTACAATAACAGCTATCACACGTCGATCAAAGCTGCACCATTTGAAGCATTGTATGGACGTAAGTGTCGATCACCTATTTGTTGGGCAGAAGTTGGAGAAAGCCAACTTACCGGTCCTGAACTTGTGCATGAAACAACTGAGAAGATAGTGCAAATTCCTAATCGCATGGCAGCAGCACGTGATCGACAAAAGAGTTACGCAGATAAACGGCGCAAACCGTTGGAATTTAAAATTGGCGACAAGGTACTTTTGAAAGTGTCACCTTGGAAAGGTGTATTTCGTTTCGGGAAACGTGGAAAGCTAAACCCACGCTACGTTGGACCGTTTGAGATTGTCAAACGGGTTGGCCCCGTAGCCTATCAGCTGAACCTACCCGAAGAACTTAGTGGAGTACACAATGTGTTCCATGTTTCGAACCTGAGGAAATGCCTTGCAGACGAGACTCTCGTCGTTCCGTTAGACGAGATACATGTGGATGAACAACTGTGTTTCATCGAGGAACCGGTGGAAGTTATGGACCGAGAGGTCAAAGCGCTCAAACATAGTCGTATTCCTATCGTCAAAGTCCGTTGGAACTCAAAGCGTGGACCAAAGTTTACCTGGGAACGCGAGGATCAAATGAAGAAGAAATACCCGCAATTGTTCAAAGGCCAGACATCTACTTCTCAAGGCATTCATTCTTAAGATACCTTATCCTTTAAATTTCGTGACGAAATTCCCTTCAACGAGGGGATGATGTCACAACTCTCATGAAACCTCACATTTCTTTGTTTATTTCTTGGTTTTGGGTTCCTATACAAACTTCTGAATCACCCTTCCATAGTTGTTGTTAAACCTAGCGTTATGCATTAATCTGACGTTCTAATTTTCGGGACGAAATTCCCTTCAACAAGGGGATGATGTCACAACTCTCACGAAACTATACATTCTTTGTTCTTATGTTTCTTTGTATTGGGTGTTCGGATATTTCAGAAACCCCATCATAAGCGAGCTTCTGACCTTTTATCGTTGTTATTAAATCTGGTGTTTAGTTTCAACCTGATGTTTTAATTTTCGGGACGAAAATTTCTTCAACAAGGTGATGATGTGACAACTCTAATTTTTCAAGTTAACACCACTAATTCAACTTTTTGTTATCTTGGTTTTCCGTTACTTTGTAATCATAAAATAATAAAGTTCTCCTTGACATGAAAATTCATTTATAAATATGCATGTATATAGATTAAGCCCAACCTTAAGTTTCTAAATTAATAAGTATTTAATAAAAATTTAAAGCCTACAACAACTAAAATAATTATTATTTAAACAAAAAATTATCAAAACTTTTCACCTCCTAACCGACTCCCCTATCAAAGCTCTTTCCCCCTTCTCTTTTTAATCCCACGACACACCCATAAAACCCCTATCTTAATCCCTCAACATCTCAACTCTCGTCTCTCGCTCTCGGAAGCCCCAATACCGGCAACTCCATAACCGCTGACAGCCTTCCATCTGCAACATCTCATCCTCGGCGACTTCTTTGTCATCAACCGTGATCTCCCAGCGACTGATACACCTCCGACAACCGCGAGAATCGATTGAAACAACCCTGTGCGGTAATATGTACGGTTTCGGGTTCTCGGCTTATGATTTCTACCTACGTTCGTGCTCGGGGGTTTAAGGGTTATGTTGTTCGGGTTAGATTCCATGATTGTATTATAGAGCGTGCATGTATGTGAACTTATGTTTGTGCGATTGTATGTGTGGTTCAGTGGGTGTCGATGGTCCTCTGCATCGTTGTGTGTGAATTATTGGCATTATTGTGGGATGTCTTAACTCAATTCACTTATATATGAGGTTGATTCATAGGTTGTTATGTGAGTGTGTGTATCAATTAATATATATTTATATGATTTGGTGGGCATTAATATATACATACATACATATATATATATATATATATATATATATATATATATATATATATATATATATATATATATATATATATATATATATATATATATATATATATATATATATATATATATATATATATATATATATATATATATATCTATATATATATATATATATATATATATATATATATATATATATATATATATATCTATATATATATATATATATATATATGCACGTAAATGTGTGTGTTTATGCATGTAGACCGCAGCCTAGTGTGTGGGTGTGAATTCAGTGGTACATGGATGTATATATAAGCATTGTATAGTTTGGTGATGCATTAGGTGATTGCATGCATGTATGGTTAAGTTTGGGGTGTTTGATAAAAAAATTTAATAATAATGCAATCTAAGTAAATAGGTAAATACTAATCTACGGAAATGGGTTATTTATTTAGAATGCACAGGTTGTGTGATAAGTATTTTTTTTGGGTGAGGAGCCGAGTCGAGAACATGAAAACGTATGATACTGTTATTGGCACTTGGAATTAATAAAATATTAAATGAAATCCAGGTTAATCGGAGACCCAAATCTTTTGTGCTACATTACTTTGTTGTTGTGCATTCGAGGTGAGTCTTTATGGCCCCTATTTTACATTACTTTCCTTTTGGGGGAGAAAACATGCAAACTTTATTTATAAATGGTTTCTAGTATTATTGTTTATCGCCTGTTACGTTAGTGCAAACATACTTAAAAGTCCTTACATTCTCGAACCGTTAGTAATGTGTAGCGAGGTAATTCTGAGTAGTACTACTGGGTTTGATAAACCCTACCCGGGCTAGTCGCGCTAGCTTGATTGGAGGTCAAACCGGTGCGTTATTGACCTAACATTTGTCACTGTCTGGGTTAGACGTGACGGGAAGGCAACAAACATACAAACAGTCAGCTTCGGTTTGAAAAGCTAACTAACTTGATTATAGGCTAGCTACCTATCGATATGCTTTAATTACTTTGCCATTCGAATAGTTACAAACATTTTTATCTGTTATTAAACCTGTGAACTCACCAACTTTATGTTGACACACTTTAACTTGTTTTCTCAGGTCACAGGAACGCTTAACCTCATGTTGCACTATTAGAGAACGCATTCAGGACATGCATCATCAAACTCATTTATTTTGCTTTGAATATTTTATTTTGGCATAGTACTTTGGGAACTTTTAGTATTGGTTACATTCGTCTTTACGCTTCCGCACTGATGTTTATTTCGTTTATGACTACTCTGATTTAAAGTTCAAACGTTTATTTAAGTTCATATAGTGTCGCTTGATATGACCGTGTCTGAGATCCTGGTTTGTCACAAGCCTCGCGGTAAAACCCCGCACGTGGAATTTGAGGGTGTGACATAATACATCAATACATTTTATAGGTAATATAAGTTCGGGTTACATCTTCACTAATATTCAAAATTTAAAATACCCTATTACAAAAGTATTATTTAACTGATGCATCTTCAGTAGCGATGGAAATGAGCATCCACCGTCAGACTAAGATCATACATGTTCACAGTTAATTTAACATAAACTTTTCCATCATCTCGCCCCAGTCATTGTAAACATCAAATGAGAACGTAATATTGTTAGTCATTATGAATACCTGAAAAAGCATACTCAAAACAGTCAACATAATTTTGGTGAAAACATAGGTTTAACTTTTAAACAAAATATATATTGATGCAACATAAAAAGATTACAACCAAACCTACTTATCAGCCAGGTAATTTATAACTGTCAAAATACATATCACAAAATCAGATAATATAGCATCACAACACTCATCCTGTTGGTGTAGGAAATATTTTCCTAAGTAGCGCTACCTATATCACCAAACGGTTCCACATCCGAATTAATGGTTGTAACATAATGATAGTAATCTCAAATTCTCACTTATAATAACATCAATCATAAATAGTACGTTTTTTCCCCAAAAATCATAAATATAAAAAAGGCTATGAAACTCACCTTTTATTCCAGCAAAAATCCTATAAAATATTTATAGGTTAGAAATAAATAATATTTCTTTGAAATTTTCAGCACTTATAAATAATTATTTTAAAACAATAATTAAAGTTATTCATATATAACCAAATTTTGATAGAAGAAATATCCAACAATCCAGATTATTATATAAAAAAATCAACTAATAACTAATTACAATTATTTTTCTAGAATTTTTACAATATTCAAATAAATTAGTAGAAATATCTACGGGTTCTCAAAATTTACTAAATTTTACCAGGATCTATATCTATATTATCCCATAAATTTTTAGGTTATTAACTCATAATAGTAAATTTTCTATGATTTTTACTAATTTTACAATAATCAACATAAATAGTAAAACATCTCTAAGAATTCCGAACTTTATACAAACTGTTCTACTCAAAGTACCATATTTTATGTAAATTTTCCATAATTTATTTCGCCTTTTTGCTATTTCTTTATATTTTCTAATAACAAAAGGTTCTAAATTATAAAAGTCAGTCATATCTATGAATTAAATCATAAAATTTGTCCAGAAATTCTTATAAAATGTAAGGTCCATCATATAATTTTTTCAGATCTTTACCAGGTCCAGAGCTTTCAGATGATAATTTTTCTTTTATTAAATTAAATAATTATATAAATTAATTTACTTATTATAATTACACCAAAATTCACAGAATGTTATTTCTAATATTTTCTAATAAGTTTCAAATTTTATTTCCACAATCATAGTTATTTAAGTATTTAATTCCATCCATCAAGAATATTAGGTTTTTAATCTTTTTATTTGTAATCTTTATGTTAAAACCTTTTGCTTATAAAGAGTTTTCTTATTTTTAAACCTCTATACTTACTGATTAAAAGAAATCAGAGATGATGTGGTTTCATGATTATTTTTGATGATTTGTTTTCTAAGAGTTAGATCATATGTGTTTATTTAAACACATATGGATCTTTTAAAGATGGTTAATGATAGTTTCTTAGAATCTAACCTTTCTTGAGAGAGTAACTTAGGGATTGATGGTTTGATTGAGGTGGTCTTCTTGGTGCTTGTTCTCCAAGCTCTTGAATTCGGAATAGTGATAGATGAGAAGATAATGATGAGATGGTTGGTGACTTGAAAACCGAGAGAAGGGGAGGGTGTTGATAATCTTGGAGGCCGGTTGATAGTTGTGTTATGGTTATGGTGGTTCACGGTGGTGGTGCTCGTGGGTGTGTTAACAATCGAGAGAGTTCAAGGATGGAATGATGGTTGCGGGTATGGTGTGGTGATAATCCGATGTGGCTAAGGGTTGCAATGTAGTGGAGAGTTTCATTATTAGGTCTAGGATATAGGGTGATGAAGTGGGGTTGTAGAGTCATTAGGTGGATTATTAGGAAGATGTGATGGCAAGTTCTAAAGTGGGTTTAGTGTCCTAGATACTAGGTGGCGGTTTGAGAGGTTGATTAGTGCATGGGCCGATTAGGTGGTAATCAAAGAAACTAATGACTTTGTTAGTCATGAAATTAAGTATTAGTCATAGGTTGAAGTGCTTAATCGGATTTGGTTTGGTATTTAATGAACCGAGATAGAAGGTTATGTTTATGTTGATGTTTAAGTGGGTGTTCAAGTGATTTAAGTTTGGTTAACTTTAGTTTTGATACAAGATTTCTTGATGTAATCTTATTTGGTGATGTTTGGTTTTTTTTGTAATGCATTTTAGTAGTAAACTAACTAATCATTTAGCTTTATGATTGATGACTAATACATATGATTCAAAGTTTACAAAGTTATCAAATTTTCATATCCATGCATACGTAAATATTCATGCATGGATGCATGCATGCACATATATATACATAATCAATTAAACATATAACACTTATAGCAAGTTAGTCAAATAAAACTTATCATTATGATCTCTTAATAGAGTACAAATATAAGTCTATTTATGAGATGTTAGTTTTACTAACCTTAGGGTTGTCACACATTTTACAAATAAAAGCTTGAAATACACTTTTGTAAAATGATTAGCCTAATAATTTATGAAATCATGCAAGTTATGGCACATATTATGCAGGTTATTATCTATTCTAATAAAACAAAAATGTCTATGTCATATAGTAATTTTCTATCCTTCCACCAGGCATTGTATATATGTAACTAGGTTAGTCCCTGTGTATTACACGGATTTAATAAATAAAATATTAAATAATTAGTACTATAAATTTATGCATTACAAAATCATGCTTGAAGATAAAATATGATTATAGTTACGTACAAATAGCTATTTTAAGTAAATAAACAATTATGTATTTTTCTTAAACTTTTGTTTTATCAAAAATTATAATATTTAAATATTTTGTTTAAAGAAAAATGATAAAAAAGTTCATCGTATTCTGTATTTTATAATTTTTTGTTTTTTTAAAGTGTGTTTTTAATAAAAAATAGGTTTTTAGTTTATTAATTATACATTTTTAATTTAAATATGGCACGAGTAATATTATTAGTATTCAATATTATTAATAATAATATACAAAAATAAAAAAGTAAGTATAATAAGTCTTACAATTGTTTCACGCTTATTTTAGTTTTTTTATAGACAGATGGATAGGCTAAAAACCATTAGTTAACTGTATTATAGTTAATAATAAACACGAAGAGTTACAACTTACAATATAATGTTTTTAATATAAAATATAATTAAAGTTATATATATGTAATAGTTCAAGAAATAAAACAATTGTATTAATTTTAACTCTCTTATTTAAATAGTTTCACTTTTAAACAATCATTTTAAGATTATTTTATAATTTTTTATTAAATTATTAATTTTTAAAAAATGCTTATTTGTAATGCTTCTGGATGTTTTAATAAGACAGTTTTTAAAAATTTCACCGGTTTATAATGTTTTTTTTAAAATAAAATGATTTAAAATATTTTATTTAAAATGTAAAGTGTTTTAGAAAGATTCATATTATATAAAGTTTTGGTTTTTATTATTATTTAGATTTTGATTAAAAGATTTGATTTGTAATTTCCTTAATTAAATCTATTTTTAAAAAATAATATTTTTTTTAAAATATTTAGATAAGAGAGAGAAATATAGCAATTAATAACATTCATTTTTACTAAGCGAGATAAATTTGTATGAACATTCGAATTAGAGTAAAGTGTCATTTTCATCCATTATGTTTTGTTGAATTTGTCATTTCAATCCAAAATTTTTTTTTTTTGTCATTTCAGTCACTGTGGTTTATCAAATATTCTTATTTCCATCCACTCCACTAACTCCGTTAAGATCTCCATTAAATATGAGGGTATTTTAGTCTTTTTAACACCCTAATTGTCCAATTAGAACAAAGTTAATCAATAAATATTCAATTAAAACTAAAAGAAAAATATAAAGCAACTAGTGAAACCGGGCGCTTCAATTCAAAAACTTTGATTAACGCTAACTATTAACCATTAAGTAACCATTAAGTAATCTAGTGAAATCGGGCGCTTCAATTCAAAAACTTTGATTAACGCTAACTATTAACCATTAAGTAACCATTAAGTAATTAAACAATAACAATAATTTTTCAAACTTTCTTCTTTAAAAAAGTTTTGCTTTTAAAAAATATTGTTTATATAATTTGGTTTTTAAAATGTTTTGTTTTTAATAAGAAAAACATGTTTTTGACTTATCAAAAAAATATGTTTTATAATTTGAAAAGTATATAAATACTATTATTAACATTTAATGTATCATTAAATGGTAACTTTCATTATAATAATGACCCGTGTTCAAATCATAGGTGGAGAATAGGTGGAGGGGTAGAAAAGTGTCATTTGACATATAGAGATTTTGCTTTATTAGAGTAGATTCATGTTGTTCGGTTGAGGTTTGATGTGAGATTTTAATGGATCTTCATGTTTTGTTCGAATGTGCACCATTGTTCGATTGAGATATACTACTGTCACATTTTGTTTCATTGATGTCTGTTGTTGTCACATTCGAACAAACGCGACAATAGAAGACTTCAATCAAACAAAGCGTGACAACAGCAAGCCTCAATTCCACAACAGACCTCAATCGGATAAAAGTACACATCTAAACAAAATGTGAAGGTTAATTGAAATCTCACAGCAGATCTCAATCGAACAACATGAGTTAGAGTTAATCGAATCTTTTAAATCGAAGCTTCCGGTCTCACTAGTCGCTTCATATTTTTTTTAGGTTTAATTGAATATTAATTGATTAATTGGATAATTAGGGTGTTGAAAAAGACTAAATACCCACATATTTTATGGAGATTTTAACAGAGTTAGTACAGTGGATGAAAATGACAACATTTGGTAAACTACAGTGACTGAAATGACAAAAATAATTTTTTGATTGAAATGGCAAATTCAACAAAACGTTAGGGACGAAAATATCATTTTACTCTTTAAATTACTATAATACCCTTTTGGAGGGAAAATTAATGTGTGATGTCTCAAAGAATGACAAGTGGCAAAAAAGTGGATAAGAGAATAACAAGTGGCAAAGAAAACCTTGTTTTATTATATGTTATAGATTACCAGAATAAAAGTTAATCATTTAATAATGTATTAAATGCTAATTAACATAATTTTCAATAATTCAAAAACATGTTTCTTTTTATTATAAAAATTATTTTATTTAAAAAAATGTTTTATGAAAATATGATATTTTTAATGCAAATGACTTAAATTAAAAAAGTATTTTTCAAAGATGAAAGTTTGAAAAAAAATTATTATTGATTTATTACTTAAATTAACTGTTATACGTAATATTAATAATATTTTATCTCAAAAAATTTATTTTTTAGTTTTTAAATATTTGCAAATAACTATTAATTTTATATTTTTATTCAACCAATGTATTACACGGATTTCTAAACTAGTAATATATACGTAAAGTTCTAAACATATTATGTTGTCATTCAAAGCTAGTTCTAAGTAATTAAAAATTAGTTCTAGGCCATCAAAACTAGTTCTCGCTATTCAAAACTAGGCCAATCAAACTTACTCTCTAGTCATTTAAAGGTTAGATTGAAAATCAAGCTAGTTATAAATATATAACGAAGGGTTCTAAATGTATTATATAAGTCATTCAAAAACTAGTCGTAAGTCATTTAAAACTAGTCCTAAGCTATTCAAAACTAGATCTAAAACATTTAAGGTTCTTAATAAATTGTGCAAGGTTCTTAATAAATTATTCAATGTTCTTAATAAATTACGCAAGTTAGAATATTAAATACTTAAGGTTCCTTGAAAACCTTCAACTTTCACCCGACCCAACATATATAATATCATGCAAGAATGAACAAAAACAAGTTGGGGAACAAAAATAAATCCTCCGTGTAAAAACGCACAGAAGCCACACGACGTTCTTTTGTTGCTTCGCACACATCACACGATTTCTCCACTTTTTATAATAAACGTTCTCTATACAAGAATGTTATAAATGTATATTTAGAATTACATATATAACATTACATACCTTAAGTATTCTCACAAAGATATTGAATATGCGTTAAGTCATTATTGATCATACCAGATGGATCGTTAATTTGTAGTTGGGAGGGGTTTACAGGTTACTAATTGCCAGGGGCGGCTCTACCATGTAGCAAATGAAGCTATGGCTTTAGGCCCCCAAATTTTAAGGGCCTCCAACTTTTAAACGGCTACTATATGTTATATTAGAGAGCGAAGAGAAGAAAATTGAAAACCATAAGAGCTATGATAATCTTTGTGTGTTGCTCTGTTTTTGTCTTGAGAAATAACGACCGTTACAGAAGATGATTGTTGAATAAGGTGAAAGATATAGAAACAAATTTACCTTTTTACCCTTTAAAACAATTATATATTTATATATGTTGTGTTGCAAGTTGTAACTGATAGAAAGAGTTGGTCAATGTGCCACCTTTTGTCTTGTTCTATTTTCATTGTTTTATACTTTTATACTCAAAATGTGATTTTCTTAGTATCATTCCACATTATAAATCAACATACCTCTATGCATGTTCTATGACATCATACGCGGCGTATAAGATCGGAAACATTGAAAACGAGAAAAATTCAGAGGACACTCTAAGAGTGTCATACGCCCCATGTAGCCCTATGCGACCCTCTATACGACACATAAAGAGCTATACGACGCGTATAACAAATTTCGACACTGACTACGAGAAAAATTCAGGGGGGCGTCAGAGGGGTTATACGCACTATATAAGACTATACGACCCCCCTATACGGCGCATATGAGGTTACACGACACATATAGAAATTTAGGGTGTTTAAATAACCATTTTCTTTTTTATAATTTTGAATACATAATAACTTTACAAACATCATCTACTTGGATTGTCATCCATTTATTTTTGTCTATAATTTAATAAAACTTTATTATTATAATAAAAAGTATGCAGTGTAAATATATTTGGTGTTTACTTGCATGTTTATTTATATATCTTATATATTTATTTCTGTTTTTGTTCCTACTAAAATTCTAAATGTAATTAGGTGTAATTTGTAATAAACTATGTATTAAATTGTACATATAAAAATAAAACGGACAGAATAGTATATATAAAGTTATAAAGTTATTTTCAATTTGTATATTACAAGTTACTACTAAAAACTAACGTATAAGCAAAAAGACCTTATTTAAATCGTTCGTTTTAGGCCTCGAGACATGTTGAGCCGTCCCTGCTAATTGCATGTCCAGAAAAGAGGACATGAGTAAAAAGAACAGTTTTAACACTGCTGAACTTCATTTCTAGAAACCGTGTTTGGGTGTTGGTGGATTGCTTTCATTTATATTGAGAATAATATTATTGGCAACTTGCATCAACGCTATTTTATTTTGGAAGAAAATAAGGATTGAATATACCTAAATCTTAATGTTTTCAAATATTAGAATGCTCAAAACCAATACCATTTTTATATCTTGAATATATCAACCTAATCATATTGACATTTTCCATTGTCAAAAATCAAGATTCAAGAATTGATAAACAACAAAACTTAAAATTAAAATTGATTTTTAAATGTACGCAACTGTTTGAACATGGAGAATCGTTTGTATATACACCATAAGGAACGAACCGGTGTATCCCCTTTGAATCGATGCAATGCTTTGTACCATATACACTTTCTAAATTTGACACGTGATAGGACCCCAAGATTTCACATTTTGTTTTAAACGGCAGATGTACGAACCTTCTTTGAAAGATAGTTGTTATCTTAATCGGGTCCACCTATCCGTTTCCCAGCCGGGACCGCACCCCCAACCCTCTCAGAAGTAAACCCAATGCTGAAAAAACCCCATAGCTTAAATCTAAGCATTTTGCTCAAAGTGATACTTAAACCTATGATATCCAATTATTTACATGTTATGAATATATACCTTATTTTAACCAGTTAGGCTAAGGGACGTTGGTACCCCTAGACTTTACATATTTACAGAATCTTTACATTAACTAGATACTAACCCTTTAGACATAATAATGAACATACAATACTAAGGCACAACCACATTCATTTAAGAAATTAAACTATGGTATATACTGATCATACCATATTTCGTTTTTAATCTTTACATGGATTTTACATCTCATGGAAATGTGACGAGATTAACATGTAATTAGAAGATACAAGGGATTAAAAATACATTATATGATTATCTAAATGATGGCTAAACTACATAGAACACAAATAACAATAATTCATCTTTTATTTGAAATAGCGTAGTTCAATAGATGAGTCAATCCAACCAATGCCCTCCTACATGCACCCAAATCTCCATACATATGTCAAGACAACCATGTCTCGATAGGCGATGGTCACCATGTTCTTACCAGCACTGCCAACAACCACCCCAATAGCCCGCTCGTCGAGGTGGTCCAATTGTGTTATTCACGGGTCCTGCAGAGATAACATAATAGAAACTAAGATAAATCCAAACACACACACACGTATATTATATACAATTGGATTCAGGTGAGAACACTTCAGTTTTAGGAGATTAAAACTTCACAAAATTACGAAACTTCACAACATGTTGTTAAAGACCACTAAAAATAGATTAAAATTCAATTCTAAAAACATAAAACTCAACAAAATCTACAGATTGAAAAAAATGTATGTTGAAGTTGGGGGGTATCTTCTCACCTTTAAAATGTGTATTGTTGCAAAAATAATATAAAATATACATTAATGACATACCTGGATCATTAGGTTGAGCTTGTGATGAAATCAGGAGAAGAGTAAAAAGAATAACTATGAAGAATGTAGTACCACCGAAATTCATTTTCAGAAACCGTGTTTAATTTGGTGATGGTAAATGTGTTGCTTTGAATTATATATAGAGGATAGTAATAATATATATAGTATAATAATTGTCAACTTATATGACCCTGTCTCTGTATCCTTTTCTATAAATAAAGGAAATAGCTAGTAAACAAAGGGAATGGTTGACTTGCACTCATACCCATATGCTTTTAAATATTAATATGTTTTGCATCTTGTGTATATGAACCTAATCCTATACATCGCTAATTTTCAACACTTAAAAGAAGGATCTTTCTTGGCACTCACGTTTTAATACATCACGAAATTAGACATACAAACACACTCACACACACACACACGTGTGTGTGTGTCTGTCTGTGTGAGTGTGCATGTAGGAATGTATGTCCATTATGTGTCAGGAGGAACCAGCAAAAACAATTATTGAAAGTCAAAGTCTTCGAGTTCTGGTGTTGATACGGTAATAATGAATAGATTGCTTCATTAGACAAGACAATTACTAAACACTATTTATAAACTAAAATCAATCTTGTGTTGATTATTGATACTCAACAAAAAGAGAATTTTTTTTATTGATGGAACTCATGAAATCTCAACAAAAAGAGAATTTTTTTATAAATTTTGGTTGAATATAAAGGTTAATGATCGTTAGTTAGGTTTGTTACTAGTTAGTGATCATGATTTAGGGTCAATATTTATTTATGATGGCTAGTTAACATCAATATTTATTAATGATGGTCTACTAGGGTTAATATCGATTAATGATGGTTAATTAGGGTCAATATTGTTGAAACACTATGAGTTAGGATCGTATAGGGTTTCTAGGTGATCGGATGGTGAAAGTTTAATTTTTAAATGTTTTATTTCCGTGTTTATACTGCTTAATTCATAAGAAATAGAGTTTCTTTTGGAATATTTTTATGTTTGTAGGTAAAACATGAAGACTACAAAGACTATAGAAGAATTGTGGTGCAAATAGGAAGCCGAGGTATGAAGACACGTAGAAAATGATGTTGCAGGACCTTGCTAACTTCAAATGCACATAACTTGATGTGGAAAACATTTACGAGACCCATAAACTTTCAACGAAAAGCTTGCGAAAAGTTGCAAGTGGAAAATTAGAATTCATGATGTCAGTGACTCCACCGACGCCGCTACCCTCAGAAACACCGTCAATTTCACAAATTTAGTTTTGTTGACGCCAGGGCGCCAACAGTGCGTCGTGCCACCAGGGACGCCACCGACATCGTTCTTCATGTTTTAAATAAAACTTTTACCTAATTCTAATGGGCTTAAAAGGATATTAACCTAAAACTTAAAGAAATCTTCCTTAAAGGACGAAATTTGACGATTTTCTAGCATTCCAAAGTATTTCCACTTTCAAAATCATCTGAATTCACATGTCTAATCTAGTTTGTGTTAAAGAATCAATGAGGATGCAAGTGTAATTTGTTTGTATTCTACTTCGGGTGATGGGTTTGTGCAAGTAATCCTTGTTCGTAACATAGTTTTAGGATTAGATTTTGAACCCTTTAAGTTTTGCTGGATTTAACTTGTGATTTGATTATTTAAACGATTTAAGTGTGTTTCAACCTAACTTTTTTTAATCATTGTATGTTTGATTCTTAGAATTAGGATTATATTTTTGAATTGGTGATTGTATGAATAGAGTCGATTAAACTTTGATTTATAATCATCACTTGGATCTTATCACACATAGAGTCACTATTAATGACTTCTCATTACGCTAAGCTAAAATAACGTTACTTTATTAAACCAGAAGACCAAAGTGCGTTACTTTTTCTCGAAAATTGTTTAAAAGTGAAGTTTAAAGTATGTTAATTTCACAAGTGCTAAAATCAATCAATCAATCAATCAAGTATCTTTTCAATATTTATCGTTGTTAGTTTCGTTGTTACTAGAACTATCCATTGATTCCATGTGGATTCGACACTATACTTGCCCTTTACTATTAAGGTGATTAGGAACTCTTTTTTATTAATATTATTTGACCAATAACACAACATCAATTACTAGGCAATACTAATTATTGGATATTTAGGTTAAATATTAACTAGATGGTTAATTTGGGGTGAAAATGTTTAAAAGGTGTTAGTAAGATCAACAAGGATTCATGTTGGTCAAAATATTGCTTAATGATGGTGAATTAAAGGCAATATTGGTCAATATGATCAACTTGGGTCAACATTATTTGATGATAGTCAATTTTAGTCAATGAGGTCATGATGAGGGTCACTGATGATCCGTGAGGATTAATAGTAATAGATGATTGTTAGTGTGGGTCAGTGTTGCTTAATTAAGGTTGATAACCTAATTCGAGCTATAATGGCTCTTTAAATATAACATAGTGTATCAACACATGAATGTTCTACTATTGTCATTATAACCTTGCTTCCACTTGTCGTTGGCACACCTCTTCAAACTATTGCTCATTAATTCTGGAATAATCTTTTTAGGGGGAACAAGTTTACATAATTCTATCAGATCCTTCTATTATTAAGTACGACTAGTACCATTTTAATTTGTTTCGATTCTTCTGAACAAGAGAGGTTTGATGCTTCTGAATCCATTGTATTAATTCCACTTCCTCCTTGCAGTATGCTCTTTATATTAGAAAATAATATGACCTGCTACAACTCACTATACCTTTAAGAGCCTTTAACATCTATATTAGTTAGTCAAAGTCAATCATTCTAGTAATTCATCAAATCTAACATATTAGGATTTAATAGGACTTAGTACGCCCAATAAGACTTAAGTGGATCCATATATTATGGAATGCTTGTTTGTGCAACTAAATGTAACCAAAGTACCTATAACACTATCACATCATTATTCTCAATGATCGATACACAAGTCCTTTTTAAGATTTAAATAGTTTGTATAAATTTTAATTTGTTAGAATTTGAATAATATTAAGAATTTGGAAAAAGTTTTGTCCATTTGTTTATGCATCTATCTACATGATATTTTTATTGTCTATACATTGAAAAAGATAGAGAAAAGCTTCTGTCCAACAAACGTTAGTTTCAAACGATGTATACATTGATCATATTATCATTCCGAAGCTCATCTAGTTTTTTGGCAACTTCTTCATTCTCGCTTTGCTTTGAAAGACTTACATTGTCACAACAACACAATCTTCTCGATTATCAAACATCTCTCTTAGTTAGTGTAAATTGTTATTACTCTTTACGTTTTATATACATATATATGTATGTATATATATATAATATATATATATATATATATATACATATATATATATATATATATATATATATATATATATATATATATATATATATATTTATATATATATACATACACCTATATATACATCTATATATATATATATATATACATCTATATATATATATATATATATATATATATCTATATATATATCTATATCTCTCTATATATATATATCTCTCTATCTATATCTCTCTATCTATCTCTATCTCTATATCTCTCTATCTCTCTCTCTATATCTATCTATTTCCTCCTCCCTATATATACCTCTCTCTCTCTCTCTCTATCTCTCTCTCTATCTCTCTATCTCTCGCTGTCTCTCTCGGTGTCTGTCTCTCTCTCCCTCTCTCTCTCTCTCTCTCTCTCTCTCTCTCTCTCTCTCTCTCTCTCTCTCTCTGTCTCTCTCTCGGTGTCTGTCTGTCTCTCTCTCTCTCTCTCTCTCTCTCTCTCTCTCCCTCCCTCCCCCTCTCTCTCTTTCTCCCTCTCTCTCTCTCTCTCTCTCTCTCTCTCTCTCTCTCTCTGTGTCTCTCTCTCTCTCTCTCTCTCTCTCTCTCTCTCTCTCTCTCTCTCTCCCTCTGTCTCTCTCTCGGTGTCTGTCTCTCTCTCTCTCTCTCTCTCTCTCTCTCTCTCTCTCTCTCTCTCTCTCTCTCTCTCTCTCTCCGTCTCTCTCTCTCTCTCTCTCTCTCTCTCTCTCTCCGTCTCTCTCTCTCTCTCTCTCTCTCTCTCTCTCTCTCTCTCTCTCTCTCCCTCTCTACCTGTCTCTCTGTATCTGTCTATATCTCTCCCCCTCTCTCTATCTGGGTGTATCTATATACCTCCTATCTATATATCTATATCTATCTCCGTATATCTCTCTCTCTCTCTCTCTCTCTATATCTCTCTCTATCTCTCTCTCTCTCTCTATCTCTCTCTCTCTATCTCTATCTCTATATATGTAGGGGAGGGTTAAAATAAGAACTCACTTTTTTTGTGAGAACTCTAGGAACCAATCTCAACCACTAGTTTTCAATGACAAAATAGTAATTAACAAATACATAATAAAAACATTATAAAATGAAAAATAACATAAAAATAGAAAAAATAAAAACACAAAAATGTTCCCCTAGTTTCTCTCTTTCATAAAAAAATTAAAAAAAATTAATAAAAAATGAAAAAAATTCTCGTTTTTTTACGAAATTCTATTTACACATGTGTAATACCGGATTTACACATTTGTAAATCCAGTATTACACATTTGTATAACCAGATTTACATATGTGTAAACAACGAATGGATGATTTTTTTAAAAAATAGTATATCAATATGGTAGGCGTTGGAAAGATAAAAAAATACTAAATTTTATGGTGAAATTTTTTTGGAAAAATGATGTCGTGAAAAAAAGTTATGAACGTTTTAAAAAAAGGGGGAAATGACATGTAATTTGCATGTGATCAAGAATGAGTGGCTCATATTGGTTCCTAGAGTTCTCACAAAAAAAGTGAGTTCTCATTTGAACCCTCCCTTATATATATATACATATATATATATATACATGTATAAATAAATATATATATATATATATATATATATATATATATATATATATATATATATATATATATATATATATATATATGAGGGAGAAAGGAATGAGTTTGATTAAACCTAGTTATAAGGTTGCCTTTGTAGGACTAACAGGAACAACTCTATTGATTTACTTTGAAAAAACCTCGTTCAGTTTCAACATATAGCGGGTCATCGAGAACGATGTGTCAAAGAGTTCACGAGAGAAAAGGTTAGAACAAAGAAAAGCTTAACTCTTTTTCTCTAATATTTGGATTGTTACCAACACACCAATTTGATCATCAGTTTCTATTGATGCCCAAGTTGTTGTCAGACAAAGCTCCTATTGATGATGCTATTACTTATGCATGTTACTACTTAGTTGCAACATTTTAGTATTTTAATAGTTATTCCTAACGATTACTTTTGATGCAACTTCTCATTAATCATATGAATCCAAAGTAAGGGTATGGTCCTTTGGACCCTAGCAAGGGTTATAGTCCCTTGGAACCATCCACCACGTGTATTGTAACTTACTGGGCTTTGCATATTTGCACTAGTGAGCTTCTGTGGTTTTAGAAATTAGGATACTACTGAATTAGTGTGCCCTCGGCACCACTAACTTAATAATGTGTATTCCAATTATAACCCTCATAGGGATAACTTGGTGGAAAATCTTGTACTCCTTAGACAAGTGGTAATGGGTTGAAATCATGCTGCAGTGTGTAGGTTTGATGCTTAATTTTCTACGGCTAGCTATTGCCGATAAAAATACAGTAAATCCAATTACTGAAATTCATATTGATGGAATTAAAATTATAAAAATTATAAATAGGATCCAAAGATAGTGTATTCGACTCATAAAACAAAGATGTTACGACATCATGCGAACACCAAGAATCTATCTACATCCACAACCATAATACATAATCACAAAACTTAATACAAATACCAAAAAATCATGACAAAACCATAGTTATGGGTTGAAATCATGCTGCAATTTGTAGGTTTGATGCTTAATTTTCTACAACTAGCTATTGCCGATAAAAATACAATAAATCCAATTATTTAATTGACATTGATAACATTAAAATTATAAACATTATAAAATAGGATCCAAAGATAGTGTATTTGACTCATATAACAAAGAAGACGTTACAATATCATGTGAACACCAAGAATCTTTATACATCCACAAGCATAATACATAATCACAAAACTTAATACGAATACCAATAATTTGTGACTAAACCATAGTTATGGGTTGAAATCATGCTGCAGTGTGTAGGTTTGATGCTTAATTTTCCACGGCTAGCTATTGCCGATAAAAATACAGTAAATCCAATTACTGAAATTGACATTGATGGCATTAAAATTATAAAAGATCCAAAGATAGTGTATTCGACTCATAAAACAAAGATGTTACGACATCATGTGAACACCAAGAATCTATCTACATCCACAACCATAATACATAATCACAAAACTTAATACAAATACCAAAAAATCATGACAAAACCATAGTTATGGGTTGAAATCATGCTGCAATTTATAGGTTTGATGCTTAATTTTCTACAACTAGCTATTGCCGATAAAAATACAATAAATCCAATTATTTAATTGACATTGATAACATTAAAATTATAAATATTATAAAATAGGATCCAAAGATAGTGTATTCGACTCATATAACAAAGAAGACGTTACAATATCATGTGAACACCAAGAATCTATATACATCCACAAGCATAATACATAATCACAAAACTTAATACGAATACCAATAATTTGTGACTAAACCATAGTTATGGGTTGAAATCATGCTGCAGTGTGTAGGTTTGATGCTTAATTTTCTACGGCTAGCTATTGCCTATAAAAATACAGTAAATCCAATTACTGAAATTGACATTATGACATTAAAATTATAAAAATTATAAATAGGATTCAAAGATAGTGTATTCGACTCATAAAACAAAGATGACGTTACGACATCATATGAACACCAAGAATCTATCTACTCCCACAAAATATATAATCACAAAACTTAATACGAGTACCAAAAATTCACGACTAAACCATAGTAAACCTTTGGATTTTAGAGAAATTATCAACTTAAATCAGGTTGCAAAATTGCTTACAGAGCTTTAATAAACCTAGTTGCGAGATTGCCACACATGGAGATTATCAAAAGAGGTCTTATTTTGAGCTTCCATGTGCGCCAGAATCTTAACACAAAAAAGTCATTATCTGTAAAGAGAGAGGAGAAGAAGAAGAAAAAAAAAGAATGGGTTCGATTGAACATTGCCTCTTATAGGATTAATAGAAATAACTTTATTGAGTTCCTTTGAGAAAATCTCGGCCGAATTTTTTTGTCATAGATAATGGGTCTTCAAAGAATGGGGTGATGACTCTTTCACGAGATAAAGGTTAGGATAGAATAAAGTTGAACTCTATCTAATGTTTAGATTTGTTACTGACAAACTAAGTTGATCACTAGTTCCGACCAATGCCCGAGTCGTTGTCGAATTAAAATTGCTATTGATGAATTGAAATTGTTATTGATGATGTTGCTACTCATGATCATCATTACTACTCATAATCAATAATAACTTATTATCTCTTTTTATAGGGTGTTGTTATTTGCACTCTAGTCTATAACAACTTATTCTTTTATTATTTATTATTATTCAATCATTAACTAATTATTAATTATGAGTGAGATATGTTCATTAAATTTAACTACTTTTATTCTTTACTTGGTTTTAAAAATATCACATTTGCATTAAATGCAATCACTTTTAATATAATTTAATAAAACAAATTAAATTTATAAATAATTTCATAGTGTATTTTAAAATATTTTATGATTATGTTTGATATTGTAAGAAAAGTATAATTAACTTTTATCATCAAATTTCTACATGCATGTATTTAAAAAATCTACATATATCGATCTAACTTGTATAATATGTTTCAATTGTAAGTAAAATATTACGAGAATACAAAAAGGTTATTTTATACTTGTTGATTTACGTACTATATATATATATATATATATATATATATATATATATATATATATATATATATATACATATATATATATATATATATAAAATATAAATATATATATATATATATAAATATATATATATATATATATATATTTATAATATATATATATATGATAATTATTATTATTTCATTCTAAAAGTGAGGAAATTGATTGTCAACTGATTCATATAAAATTAAATGTAGCTAGGTTGTATACGTTTATAAGTGTGGCCTTTTAAATTAAATAACTTATAACTTTAGAAACATTTATTTTCTTTTCTTTTATAGAAGAATAATTGAATATAACTTTGCGTAAACTAAAGCAATATATTGATACGGTAATTCTTATTTTGTTTGATAAAATCGCATATGCTGCATATTTATTATTAAGAAAACAATAACTATAATTATAAAAACCTCATGGATGCTTTCCTATATTTTAAAAATTAAAAACAAAGCAATAAACAAAGAAATTGACTCATGTAATTAAATCCTATATTAAAAATCAATAATAAATAATCAATAAGAAAGTATTAAACAAAAAAATGACACAAGTAGTTAATTCAAGTAATTAATGTTCCACAAAATTTTAGCTGTTGAGTATACTTTGATTGGTTTTAGAAATCAACAAAACTAATAAATATAATAGACTAAAGTGTACTTAGAAACTAGACTATGACACATTTTGAAAAACCTTTTTTATATCATTCTAATCATAATTTTTGTACAATTTTTTATCAATAATATGTATCTGAAGTAGGGGCATTGATCCCCGGACACTACTAGGCATTGTCAACCCTTGAAACCAACCACTTGGCCTATTACTTCCTTCATGTGTAGCCCGGGGGCTATACCTCCTTGCACTATCAAATTTTCTGGATTTTAGAAACTAGAATATATTTGAACGAATGTGCTCTTCACGCCTCCAAACGTATATTAATGTTTATTCTAATTTCTTATTTGATAGATAAATCTAATTACTTTGACATTGATGACACAAAGATCCCAAAAAATTTCAAAGTAGGATCCATAGATCGTGTATTCAACCCATAAACAAAGATGAACATTACATTATGTGAACGCCAAAAATCTATCTACACGCACTAACATTATATAATCACTAGTCTTATACGATCACTAAAAGTTCATGATTAAACTACATACATAAGAAATAACAAGAATTCATATTTTATTTGTATTAGCACATATACTTACATAGATGATTTAATCCAACCATATGTCCTCAGACGCATATCTGCGGATAACGGATGCATAGATAGCTAACACTAACCATATGCATTATAGGCAAGGGTATATATAGTAAGCATGCTCTTACCAGCACCTCCAACAACCATAACGATCCCGCGGTCCATGGAATCGTCCTTTTGTGTTATTCATGTGTTCTGGGGAGAGTAAACATAAAATAAACTAATTTACATCCAAAATCACATGTGTATGTATAAATAGAGTTGGATTCACGTGAGAATATATATTTCATTTTCATGAGACCAAAAGTTCATGAAATTGTGAATCTTTAAAACATGTTTTTCAAATATACTACAGACATGTAGTATATACAATTAATCATCAATGATCATACCTGGTCGTTCATTAATTTGGGGTTGTTGAGATGTTTCAAGGGTTTTTGCTTGTGAAGAAACCAGTAGAAGAGTAAAAAGAACAACGATGAAGAACGTAACACCACTTAAATTCATTTTTAGAAACAGTGTATTGATGCTGGTATGTTGCTTTGATTTATATAGAGGATAATATAATAATATATAATTGTCAACTTAACTGTTTAATATTTTTTTATGTAGTAAGGAAATTGTAAATAAAGGGATTGGTTGATTTGAACCTAATAATACACCTCAGCATATTGACATTTTGAATATCTTGAATAATGATCATTTTTGGCACTCACGTTTGTATGCATACATATACACTTACGTATGCTTGGTGTAACTTTTGGTTGCTCATACCGTCCATAATAATCCATTTTGTTCACAAGAAGCTCATAAAATTTTCATGGGTGTTTGAATTAAAACTTTTCACAAAATGATTCGTAATAAGATTAATCTTACTCATCCATGTTTAACTATGGAGTTTTTAATTATATGAGATGAGGCATTACTTATAGCCCGCTATATATCTCTCATGTAAGTGGACCGCACAACAACATAATGTGGGTTTGTCTAAATTAAGTACTTGTCATAGTAGGTCCGGTTCGTTGGTTGGCTAGCAATATTTGAATGAGCGTCAGTAGCAAATTTGAAAAAGTTATATATGTTTAAATGCTTTTGAAAATATTCAGAAGGAACCGATCACAAGAGAAAACAATGACCAAATGTCTGTCTATGACTCTATTCGAGTTGTATTGTTTTCAAGAATATAATTTCAAACCTAACACCATTTAATAATGACTTTATTATATTAGATATCACACAACAGAAAATTGAAGGTTTTGAAGATAGATGAGAAGAAATAAAAAAAATATTGAAGGTTTATCGAGCTCGACTTACGAAACTTGGTTCATCAAAAGTTAATTGACTTTGCACTATTGAAGGTTCTTTTAGGTTCATCAATGATCTAATCTACTAACTATTATTGTTTGATTTTGATTTATATTAAATTGTTTTAATCTACTATTGTTCTTTTGTCAATTTAATATATTATTATTTTTTATTTTTATTTTAATCTGCATGTGTTACTGATTTTTCTCTTTACTTCAATATATTGTTGTTTGTTTATATTTAATTGGCTTTTTTTGCAATTGATTTTTTTAGTTAATTAAGTTGTTTTCAGTCATAAGTTGTTTTCTGTCATAAGTTATTTTCTGTCAAACTATATATGCTTTTGTTTGTCACTGATCAAAGGCCCGTGTTTTTAAGAATAATATATAGACGATGCTCAAAATTTTGTTTTGCTTTATGCCTCTAGAAATGTTGACCAGCCCTGGTGGGTTGAATTTTTTGGGTTTAGTGGTCGGGTCGGATGGAGGATTGGGCAAATGGTTAGCTAACCTTAGCCATATTTTTCCAGTATCTTACTTGATCAAAATTATCTAACTTTAGCCATATTTTTCTTTCATTATTGTGCCTTGCCATGCTTTAATAGATACGTACAAATTAACATGTTTAAAGTAGGATCCCTACTTATGTATTACTTAAAAAACGAAGATGAATATTAGTATATTACCACGCCCAATGAATGTCAAGAATCCAACTACATGCACACCCAATGATCACCAAAATTTCATAATTCTAATCGCATACAATACAAGATCACCTAAAAACCATCATTATTGTAATAGCATAGTTGCATAGATGAATCGATTCAACAATATCTCTTACTATTACAGCTACATACACAAACCGATCAACCCATATGGTCTAGCTACAGGCGACGATGACGATGTTGATT
This sequence comes from Flaveria ramosissima, assembly GCA_025215565.1. Taxonomy (NCBI): domain Eukaryota; kingdom Viridiplantae; phylum Streptophyta; class Magnoliopsida; order Asterales; family Asteraceae; genus Flaveria; species Flaveria ramosissima. The sequence continues at coordinate 13,905,559 of CM046043.1, read as the reverse complement.
CCAGCACTTCCAACAACCGTAACCGCCAACCTTTTCAACGAATAGTCCTTTTGTTCTTTTCAGGTGTTCTGTAATAAGTAAACATAAGTAAAACAAACATACATCGAATGTTCCTTTTTCTTCTTTTCACTTGAAAAGTGATCTTACAAAACATATAGAACTAGTATTAAGCCCCCTGTGTTGCAACGGGACGTAAAACCATGTCAAGCAACATCAATGACACACCACCGTCAGTGAACACAAAGCTCGTATTCAAAAAATAAAATAAAAACGAAAAAAATAAACCGAACAAAAAGCAGACACAAATACGTCGAACCACGAAGATGGAAATAGAAGATCTAGAACAATAGGTAAATTGATCTAGGACCAGCACGTGCGACGGACAGTTAAATGGGGAAAAAATAATTGTAAAAACGTTGAACCAAACATGCACGTTGCAGCGTGTTAATTCTTAAAATTTTGACCGAAAAACAAAAAAATGTTTAAAATATGAAATGTATATCGGGGATCAAAGTTGAAAGTAAAAAATAATATATTTGGGCTAAATTGTAAAAAGATAAAACGTATTGAGTTAAAATAAAAAAGTTAAAAATTAAAAAAAAATATGTACAACCCACTATACACATAATACAACCAATGATGCATAACCATGATCATACCAGAGGGCGGCCAGTTGTTAACTTGGAGTTGTTGAGAGGCTTGAAGGTTTCTTGCTTGTGAAGAAATCAGAAGAAGATTAAAAAGAACAAGTAAGAAGAACATAACACCTTTAAGCTTCATTTTTATTAACCTTGTTTTGGTGGGGGTGTGTTGCTTTGGTTTATATAGCTAGAGGATGATATTATTGATTTATTGTCAACTTAAGTGACGCGGTTTCTTTGTCCTTTTTTAGAAAGTTAGGATATAATAAACAAAGTGAATGTTGACTTAAAATTATACCCAAAATTTAATGTTTAATTAAGTATTGAATTGTTCAGATTTAATAACATCACGGCTTACATATACTTACCTAATCATATCCCACGTACGGTTGAATGTTTGAACATCTTGAGAAGTATCTTTCTTGGCACTCACGTTTTGAGTCATCATACGTAGGTATACGCATGTACATACATACGTACACAGGCATGTCGGCGCGTATGCATGTACCTACTTTATAGTACACATGAAGTAGGTAGGAATATGTATGTATCGTAGGTTAATCTTAATGGGTATGGATCAAAGTCGGCTATAAACTAAACGGGTATGGGTCATTCAAGAATTTTATTGAGTGACATGTTTTATTTTGTTTAGATGGTTAGTTTATTTATTAAATCAAAGTAATGGAGTAGTGGAGTAGTGGGTAGGTTGTCTTCCTTTTATTTAGGTATAAATGTGTTTCATATATATGTTAAGTCTTTGAGATTGAATGAGAGTAATCAAGTTAAAGCGGTAAAACTTTCTGATCGTGTGTGTTTCATGTGTGTAATTTGAACCTGAACCAACATGTATGTATGAAACCCATTTGTTATTAACAGGCGGAGTTTGAATTTGGAGGAACATATAGATGTTTAAATGTAATTGAACTTTTCAGAAGGAACCAGAAGGAGAAAACGAATAAACAATGCTTGAAATTAACTTGGAAATCAAGTCTATTGACTTTTGTTGTTTTCATGGATATAAATTTCAAACCTAACACTAATTTATAACAATTTTATTGCTCCAATTATCACAATACACAAACTAGTCAACTCATTTGAATAGCGAAATCAATCTTGATGTTGACACAGCCTTGATCCTTGGTAGAGACTTCGGAGTATTTTTCAAGTTATTTTTTCAAAGATGAATCACGTGTGATTATGCAATGGTAGGGACTAGGGACGTAACACGCATATCAAATATTTTCTTATGTGGAAAGCGGTTTTTATTTATGAAAGGGTTGTAAGGTTAGAGGGATGATGACATATGTCATCTCTTCTTTAGTTCCATCATTTCTCTCTCTAGCACTCTCTCATCCGCACCACATCACTTTCCTTGCATTTTCGCATTCCATCAATAAGACTTCTTATGCTCATTTATTGTTCTTGTTGTGACCCGAAGAATCTCATGATTTGCTACATGCATAAAGGTGGTCGTCATAACCTCTCATATCTGGCATGTATTCTCATATTGTTTAGTTGATCGAGCTCATGATATGACTTATCTCTTATCTATAAACATTGTTATCTTGTCATCCTTCAAATTCGCCGTTAAAGTGTAAGGCTCCGTTCCCGGGACGCCTACAGTTGGTCATTCATCGCACACAAAACATATAATTACATTTTTCCTTTCTTAAATAGTTGCAGCGGAAACATTAAAAACATAATTTCATTCCATCAAAGTACTTTTTGCACATTAGTACAATCGTTCCTTTAACAATATCAGGTTACATTTATTACAAAAGCATTAAACATAAAGATGTCATCCAAAATACGCTGAGTAGCCGCCCCGTGCCATCCTCAGCAACATACCTGCCAACTGGAAACACATCAAAGTCAGCGTTGCTGAGTGAGTTCTAGTTTTATAATAAAACTTACTTTTCTTTCGTAAAACCGTTCTTTACTTTCTTTAATAAAAACATTCGTTACATACATGCGTTCACACATCATACGTACATACAGATAATATCATTATTATCTTCATTATTACGTTCGCTACATTCATCATTTATCATACATCATTATCTTTCACTTCTTTCTAGATCCTATCAGGCTTTACCCTCTTCATGGTACACAGCCACGATTGCTGAGGTCGAATGACAAGGATCTCATTTCGTACATTATTAGGATATTTCATTAACGTTCATTTCGTACATTCATTCTTTCATTCATCTCTTGCTCATTCCTCTTTATTACTCGAATCTTGTCTCATGCAATATCCCCGACTCATGCTCGAAGGCTGATGTTGTGCCGGGACCTGCTCACAAGCCCCCAACTCATGTCCGAAGACTGACACAACACCGGGATACGCGACAAAGATTCCATATGAGTCAATCACAGGGATTGAACTCCATCCGAGGCTGTTGCAACACAAAGTCGCTCACCTCATTGCCCATCTTAACGATAGCAAGCTATCCGAGTCTCTTGCAATAACAAGGTTGCTCACCCCAAGGCAACATCACGATAGCACGTACTCGAGTCTTTTGCAACGACAGGGTTGCTCACCTCATACATATGCATGGCTTCATGCTACACCCCCGGAGTTATGCGTAACCCGGGTAACCATTATACATTACACCCCCAACATTATGGGTACTACACCCCCACCGAAATGGGTACATCACCCCATCAACATGGGTACATCACCCCTATCATCATGGGTACATCACCCCCATCATCATGGGTACATCATCGAAGGTCAGCCACAAAGACTGGAACCCTTGCGTGCACACTATAGGATAGCTGAACCTCGCGCGGTTGAGCTTAAGACATTTAGAGCCGTGCACTTCACTACGCTTCACTTACAAGCCTCACACGATTTCATTCATTAATGCATGCATTCATTCATTACGTTCCTCTTTTCTTTATCTTCCACTTTACGTTACATAATACTTTCATTTCATTCATAAACGTTCAACGCAAAGCCATAGAAAGATAATCATACAAAATAAGGAACATAACATAAACATAAACATACAGCATCATCATACATACGCATCAATCATACATCACATCACGCACATCATACATACTATGCATCACACGCACCGCCGTGCCTAACATAACACATAACATCATACATATCATTGTCATCTCCATCATCATCCTCATCATGAGCTCGTCATCCTGTGTCACCTTATACCGTCCATGCCCTTCACATCGTCGAGGAATTTCATCTCGTCTATCCTTTCTGAACACTTAGGCGAATGGGCGTCTATGCGAATGGACCCTATGTGAATGAACTATGGGCGAATGGACATCTATGCGAATGGACTCTCAGTCGCATAACTTTCATGCGTATGGCCTTCAGTCGCATGACTTCAGGCGTATGGGCTTCAGTCGCATACCCTTCGTGCGAATGAACCTCAGTCGCATGGCCTCCAGGCGCATGGACTTCAGTCGCATAACCTTCGTGCGAATGAACCTCAGTCGCATGGCCTCTCAATCGCATGACTCCCAAGCACATGAACTTCAGTCGCATGACCATCATGCGTATGGACCTCAGTCGCATGGCAAACGTGCGCATGGACCTCAGTCGCACTTCAATCGGCCGAATGGCCTCCAGTCGCCCTCCAGTCGGTCGCCTAGCCCTAGCTGGTGCAGAATGCAGTTTGCTCGACTGCAGCTGCGGGTTTTCGACCTCCAACCCCTTCCAAACCTCTTTTAAGCTCAAATCAACCATTCTAAACCTTAGGGAAATATACCACGACCTCATACAAGCATAACCAAGCAAGAAATCGAGCCTCAAATGCATCATACACATACATACATACATCAAAACGGGTCTTCACCCAAAACTCGAAAATGCGTTTTCAGATGTGTTTCAGCCCCAAAATCAGTTGAAAACGTGTAAAAGAGGGGTCCTAAAACTCACCTTAACGATCCCGTCAAGTAGAGCTTCGATTTGACTCGCTCCACGTCGATTTCCACGCTCGAATCCACCCGAACCAACTTTTCTCCTCTTTTTCTCCTTCTCTTCTCCTCTCCTCTCTTGGCTGAAAATGGGGAGAATAGGGGTGTCTTCCCCCTTTTATACTCCCGTGCATCGAAGTTTCTCTCGTTAGCGGGTTTGGTCCCTCGAGTTCGGACTTTATTTCTTTTTTTCTTCTTTCGTCGGCTTCAAAGGAAATTTCCGGGTGTTACATAAAGCCTAGCTTCATTTTTCCTCTTCCCTTCAAATTCCATATTGAGTCACAACCGCCTTTTCTCCTGATATTACCTTGCAATCCTTTCACCAACTACGTACAATCTTCTTGCCTCATCAAAAAATAGTCGATCTATGTGTTACTCCTCACATTTTCATTATTTAAGGTTTCCTCTTCTTAAAATAATTATTTAAGGTCATGGGCCAAATAAAGTCAGGAAGCTCCCTACCACTTACATTTTCATTACCATAATAAAACACTTATGCACTAACGAAAAACCATTGCTATCCTTACATGTGAGACCGCTAAAATACCCTCCCTATGCAAACTTTATCTTGTCTAGGTACGGCCCCATAATCTTATCTAGACTATCCCAAAAGTCCCTCTTCGTCTGGTCCATAACCTCACCTGTTATGCGCAAGCGCTAGCTACTGTCACATCTACCTCAGTTAGCACTATCCTTAACAACATAATCCAATCATTACACCTTCTTACTTCCATCACAATGCCTTAAAATTCTTTAGCAACTAGAATAATCACTCCACTTTTTGTTCAAGTCCATGAATACAAGTCATAACCATTGCATTTGGACCCTTTCCATCTCTTCTGCCTAGTCTATATTTTAATATTCAAAAACTATTCGTGATAAGGGGAGAACATAACCAGGGGCGGAACTAGGTTGTAGGTTACGGGGTCAAGTGACCCCATTGATTTTTGAACCCATAGTATAACGTATAATGTCGAATTTTTTAGTGAACCCATAATTTTACAGGAAGTGAACCCTTAAATATCTTAAAGTTAACATTATATCACAAATAGATTGCTGGTCTACTGGTATGGGCGCGCCCTTTTGTAAAGAGAGGTCACAGGTTCGACACATGCAAGCTGCAACTTGCATTAGCCTTTTTTACTCCCATTTTTATTTTAGTAAAATTACTAAACTACCCTTTTTTCTAATAACACAAAATAAAACCCTAGCCCCATTCTTTTTCCCCAATCGACTTCGACTTGCACCTGCTGTTGCTCAAGTCCCGACTGCGAACTACCCCTGCGCCCTCCCCCCTCGTCGCTGGTTCATCACTATTGCCGCCCCTTGTTGCTGCAAGCTTGCTGCTGCTCGGTTGCTTGACTGTTGTCGCCCCCATCGATCATTTGCTCTAGAAAAGGTTAGTTTTCTTAATCATTTATTCAAAGTTCCAAATTTTTAACGTTTTCTTTGTTAGACTTAACTTTTTACTTAGTTTGTTTCTTAATTTGTGTATTTAGAATTTAGATATCTAGAATTTATAAATTGTTTGTTAATTTAGGTGTTTAGAAATCTAGAATTTATAGTTTATTTGATATAACTTGGGTATTTTCATCATATTAGTAATTTAGTTCATCATTATTCTTTATATGTTATATGTATGATGCATTGAACATTTTAGAAACATGGACCGCTTTGTTGTGAAAAGAAAACAATCGAATGTTGCTTCTTCATCTAGTAATAGTATTCCAACAAAAATTGATTTAGATGATCTTCCATGTGATCCTTCAAAAAATAAAGACGCGTAGAGAACAACTATAAAATGTTAGTTTTATTTGATTTATTTTGATATTATATTTTTGTTAACATGTTGTATGCAATTTAATTACATTCCGAACCGAACTGAACCGACCCAACAACTCGAAAAATTTTATATTATCTTGTTACAAAATGAATCACCAAAAAATAGTGATCCCACTGGAAAATTTTCTTGGTTCCGCCACTGAACATAACCCATTAGTTAATCTAATCTGTGATTTTGTGTGTGTAACTGAATATTGATATTAGTCAAAAGTTGAATAACTTGAGTAGCCTTATTCCTTTATTCACAGTCAAAAGTTGGATATTGTTTAAATATAGGCGACTATGTTGAATATGAAATAATCTAATTTACGTGTGCACTTGGATGTTTGAATTTGATTTGTGGGTCCATTCTATAAACTTTGTCATGTTTGCAATCATAATTATGCAAGTTTATCATGGGAAAGTTTTTTGTCATACAAGCTAAATTAGATTTTTTTAGTGTTATAAGTTTATATGTCGTAAAGTTGCTTCTTACTGAACATAAACCTAAATAGTTATGCAAATCATTCAGTAAAGGATCAAAAGGTTGTTCATCATCTTCGGGGGAGCTTTTCCATAGTTGATTTCTAAACATGTCATTTAAAAAATAAGATGGATGATAACAGTGAAGATGTGCTACAATCATCCTCTATGATCATATTACGAAATAATAATACATGGAATCATAATTTTTCTATCAAAATATCATTGTCCACACATGATATGAGTGTCGAAGAAATGCAAAATAAGCTTAACTCCAAATACTTGTTCAACATCTTCACTAGATGCCTCTTGTTGTTGGGTGAACAACTTGTATTTCAGAATCTATGGAAATGTTATTAGTTTGACAAATTTGCTCTATGAAAGATATATATGTCATGACATAATATTGTCACAACCCGACCAATCACAGAGTAATCGGGGTGTACGAGTATTAATCAATTGCTTATAACATATGGTAATAATATATTAAATATCGCTTCATTAAATAAAACTAATCAAATAATACATTAAAATTAAATATAAATTCTAGTAAATATAATAAAATTGTCTTTAATTTTGACTAATTCCAAGCTGTAAGGCCCCGCTCCCGGAACACTCACAGTTGAACGATCATTGCACATAAAACATAAAATACATTTACATCTATGAAAACATCGCATCGGAATAACTTAAAACCATTTCATATATTAATGACTGCTTTTGCAAAATAATACATCATTGTTAACAGTTACAAAATATTATTGTTTGCATTACATCACAAAAACGTCATAGTTATACAAATGGATGTCATCCAAAATGCCAAGTAGCTGCCTCGTGCCATCCTCAGCAACATTCACCTGCCAACTGAAAAATACATAAAAGTCAGCATTGCAGAGAGAGTTCTAGTTTTATAAATAAAATACTTTACTTTTGCTTAAAACAGTTCTTTACTTTCATTCGCGATCATATATCATACGTATAAGTAGATAATCTCATCATTATCTTTCATCATTCGTTCATCATCATTCATTATCGTCATTCATTCCTTCTCTTTCGTATCGTTCATTCCGTACATATATTTTATTAACCTTTACATTCATTCGGACAAATGCCATGTTCTATACCCCACCGTCATGCATAAAACGGTTATTGGGCCGAAGTCTATAAATAGATTCCCATACATTGTGCCCGGTGGCCTGACCACAGTACCGGGGTAAGCGGCAAGGATCCCATACGTATGGTCAATCACAGCGGGGGTTCGGGGACGGCAGCCCCTGACAGTGGGGTCCTAGGGGCAGCAGCCCCTAGTGGGGTCCAAGGGGCAACGCCCCTGGTTGGGGCCGGGCTGCCAGGTCAGCGCAAAGAAATTTTATTTTTAAACATTTACATAGCACATTTTGTTATAGAAAAATCGATCTTCCTGTTAAAACCCCTTAAAATCTTGGTCACCTAAAAACAAGTATAAAACTTTTAAAATAGGGGGTCTAGAACTCACCTGAACTCATTGAATAGCTTCTCAATCAAGCTTTCTAAGCAAGGGTCACACTATGCAGCCTCTAGATAAGTTAACACTCAAAGGAGTTAATTTCTGCCTAATTTTGCTGCTAATTGCGCTGCAAGATCAGCAGATTCGCCGCTAGTTTCGCCAGCAGTTTCGCTGTCACCTTCGCTGGTAGTTTCGCTGCCAGTTTCTCCCAACTTTCGTTGGAATTTCAAGTCTGCGAAACTATAGTTTCGCAGAGTTTCGATGGATGACTACACAGTTCCGCCGGACGAACCCACAATTTCGCAGAACGGGCTGAAATACGTTCCAGCCCATTTTTAACCCAAAACATCAATCTTTTACACCCAAATCCTTGGTTTAACATCCATAAAGCTATATCTAAGCTTTTTACATGTTTTCCTACACAAAAACATGAGTTTTGGACGATTCTTTGCCACTTTCAAAAAACCCCAAACCCTAGAATCCGGGTATACTTTAAAGAGACGGTTAAATGATGTTTCTTACCTGGATTCTTGGTCTTTTTTTGTTGTTTGGATGTCCACAACACCGATTTTCAATCTCTTGATCAAACGAGCCTTGAATCTTCACGTACTCTCTACTTTCTCTCTCTACAATATCTCTCTAGAAGTTGAGTGCTTGAGTTGCAAATGAGAGTGGCTCTAGCTGATCCGTTTATATATATTGGGCGTTCCCGGGACCTTAAACTCGCCGAACACGTAACCCGTAAGGTTAACCCGATCCATAATCCACTTCCCTCTTATTTTCATTAAATAACCCCGACTAAGCCCATTATTATTAATTGGATCGTTTCGACTTTATTCCGGGCGTTACATAAGCCCTAACTGTACATATAAAAACTAATTTGCAATCTTGAAATCATGTAAAAAATTAACGAATCAGCTAACGAATTATCCGGTGAGTAAACACAGTTTCGAATACATATATAGATTGATAAAAAGATAGAAAATAGTTCAATTCACATGGCAATATCAAGACTTATAATGCAATACTGTAACATAAAAGACAAACCTACACAACCAAACCTAATAACTGAATTGACTTGGTTCGCAGACGAAGCCTTATAAAATGAATTATTTCGGTTTTAAGCACGACGCAACTAAACAAATGGTGTGGGTTTGTCAAACCAATAAATCCATCATTGTTACCATGGTTTCATGAATTAATGATTGTGTTATCATCAAATTTATCTAACTATGAACGCATAATTGCAAGTAATAACATAACATGTCTTGAATTGAATTATGAAATAAATTCACAATGAATATCAGTTATTAAATATGAATCATATGATTTCTACAAAAGAGTAAACTGTCATTTTCGTCTGTAACGTTTTGTTGAATTTGCTATTTCAATACAAAAACTTTTTTTGCCACTTTAGTCACCATAGTTTACCAAATATTGATATTTTCATCCACTCCACTAACTCTGTTAAGTTCTTAGTTAAATATGAGGGTATTTAGTCTTTTTCAACACCCTAATTATCCAATTAAAACAAATTATTTTATTAGTATTCAATTTAAATTAAAAAACATGAAGTGACTAGTGAGACCGGGCACTTCGATTTAAAAGGTTCGATTAACTCTAACTCATGTTGTTTGATTGAGTTCTCCTGGAGATTTCAATTAATCTTCATATTTGTTCTAACGTGTACCTTTATTTGATTGAGGGCTGCTATAGGATTGATGTATGTTGTTGTCATGTTTTGTTTGATTGAGGTATGTTGTTGTCACATTCGCATGTCACGTTTGTTTGAACATGACAACAACAGACCTCAATAAAAGAAAATGTGACAATAGTAGATCTCAATCAAACAACGATGCACGTTCGAACAAAACGTGATGACCAACTGAATCCCACAGCATACCTCAATCGAACAACCTGAGTTAGAGTTAATCGAAACCTTCAAATCAAAACGTACGTCTCATAGTCGCTTCATATGTTTTTTTTAGTTTTGATTGAATATTAATTGATTAATTTGCTATAATTGGATAACTAGGGTGTTGAAAAAGACTAAAATATCTTTATATTTAACTGAGAACTTAACGGAGTTAGTGGAATGGATGAAAGTGGTAAAATTTGGTAAAATACAGTGACTGCAATGGCAAAAAAAAGTATTTGGATTGAAATAGAAAATTAAACAAAACGTCAGGGAAGAAAATGGCATTACACATAAAAAGGTCTATAAATACTCACTTTGTATAATGATGGTTGTAGGGTTAACAAAAAAGCTTAGATGTTAAAGAGTGAAGGGTGATGTGGTAAAGATAAAAAATAATAACTTAATATCGGAATTCATTACAAGAATTTAGGACAATTAGAAAATGCTAAAAGACGAAAGCTAGATTGAAAAAGAATTATTGTACCAATTTTATATTCTGGATAAAATATTTGGTACGTGTTTGAACAAATTTTAAATATATCAAACGGTTTCATAAAATTATAAAATATTTATAGTTAATAAGTTCAGAGTCACTCGGACAACTTTCATTTAGTAATAACTTTATGAAAATACCAGAAAATAGGTCAAAACAACAGAACAATGCTGAAATGCGCACTTATCTTGTAAAAACTATTGTTGAGTCGTCCGATTAAGTTTGAAAACGTATAAACTATCATTAAAAAGGTAATTCGATTAACTTAATAATGGAGTCTGTTTTTACTCAAATTTAGTTTGTTATTACTAAGTTATGGTTAGTTGAAGTCAGACTACATTCTGTTAAAATTTTAGTAAGGCACTTATGTGCATTTTTAAAATTGTTAAAGCATGAAACGGGTTAGAAAAGATTTTAATATATCAGTATATAGTATATTAGACTCCATTTGAGTTATAAATAATGTTTCAAGACTTTAGCATAGACATAATTTAGAGAAAAATTCTTGTGAAATAACCAAATGTGGCAGCATTGCCGTCCATGTGCAAACGAGATTATTTGTTTACGTTAGCGTGTTGTTAGCTTGATTTAAAAATGTTAGTGATTATGAAAAGGTTAGTGAATGTTAGAAGGTTAATAATCAAATAATCATGATTAAAAGAAAAAAAGATTTAGTAGAAGAAAAAATAATAAAAGTAAAAACATAAAGTCATGAAAATAATAGGTGAAACAAATTAGTGATGGGCTTGTTTATCATTTATATTTCTTACATCCATCACATAACAATATAAAGTATGCTTGGATTTTAGGATGATTCTTTAAACTAAAATAAAATAAAAGAAGCTGAAATAATATAGAAATGCATAATATAAAAGCAATATAAGATTACCAAATCAATAGAAGATTACCTTAACATTATAGAATTCTTGAAATTACTTGTAAAAGAAAATTATTAAAATTGATTAAAACCAAATGATGAAAGAAAGGTTTGTGATTGAAATGTTTAGAGAATTAGTAAATGAAAAATAAGTTTTAAAGCTTGTTTTTATAGTTGATGTTTCGAGTGGGTTATTAATGGTGTTACTGGTGAGTTACAAGTTTTTTAAAATGGGGTTATGATTGTAATTTAAAATAAATATAAACATAAATAAAATAAATAAATAAAAGAATAATTATAATTTAAACTCTAAATTTATTAAATATAATTTAATTTAATCAACTTAATTTTTTTATAAAATCTTCATAGACTTTAAAAATCTTGGTAATTTGACTATTATTTTTAATTAAATATTTTAAAATCTTATAAATATTAATAACCTTTTAAAATTTATAAAATTTATTTTATAAATTATAAAGTTAAATTAAATTAATTAAGTAACACATTTATTGTATTTCGAACACAAAAATATATAAAATGGCTAAATAACGAATTTGATTTACAAGATTGGCTCAAACGGATTTAGGTTTGGGTTTATAGTTTGAAAATGGGTCAACTATTACAGTCTCTCCTATTTTAGGAAATTTCGTCTCGAAATTTAATTACGAGAAGGCTGATGCAAAGAGATAAGGGTGTTGGATCTAGTCTTGATAGGTCTAGATACATTGTATAGGCTTAAAACTTTAATCAATCTTGTGTAATAAACTCTTGTAAATCATTATTTTAATGTATGCATTATATGTATAGGTTAACCCATAACTATGTTGATTTATATGTGTAATTGCAGGTTTAACAGTATACTTAGTCAATTTCATCAAATTGACTAAGTGTAAGAAACATTTACGGATGAACATTTTTGTTCTTCCGTAGATAATCTTCTGAAACAAAGTAACATGCATCTGGGGATCTTCCGCGGAAGACACAACTTGCTGCAGATGAAGTCTACCAAGTGAAGATTCCTACGGAAGGCATAACTCCTACAGAAGACTAATGACCTACGAAAGACCAACACTTGTATGTACTTCAACAAGTACACAATATATGAGAGAATGTGACACATCATAACATTCTCTTAGTAACTTTCTTACCACGATAAGAAAGTTATTGTTTCCAAAAAATTCACTGTTACCCTAACAGTAAATTCCTGAGCCTATAAATACAAGGCATAGGCTCACACTTTTAGACACGACTGAATACCTAACAATACGTCCATCAATACATCAATCAATCACAAAACCCTAGTTGCTAGTGATCCTAAACTTACGATCAAACCCTAGCAGCCGCAACATCATTTACACCAAAATCATCAATAGAAACATAGCAACCGCGATCATCAGCAATTATTATTTGTTCTTTTGTAATCATTAATATGTTTTAATGAAATACTTTTGAATCAAATAATATTTGTTCATTTATTGCACTTAATTGTTCTGTTCTTCATGATTACTTATTATTTCCATCGTTGTTTCGTATTCAATCAATTAAACAACGAACATTGATAATTCCGCGATCATTATTCAAATTCAATCTAACCTGATAATTCCTGATTGCGATCCTTGGAATCACAAAGGGTACTTGTTTTTTATTGGGTCTTCACGTTCCCAAGTAAAATATTGGCGATGTTTAGACTCGTAACAAATTTTGACAATAGGAATTTTATGAGAACTGAATAATGACTTTTAGAAATTTTAGAAAACAAAATCAGTGATAAGATAATTCAAAATAACAATGAGATGTTTCGAGTGTAAATGTTTGGTTCGCAAACAAAGCAAATACGTCGACTTATTAAAGTTTAGGTCAACAACAACCTTCATGAAGACGTGCGTACCTATACGTGGACATTCACCTCAAGGGTTATCAGGTAAGGTAAACCGATCCATCGGTTGATTTGATTTAAATTTATATGAATACCTTACCTATACTAAACACCTCGAGATACAGGCATCCAACTCGTCCAGCATTGCATGTTTTTAGTTTGATACACAGACTTTGACGGGATTTGAAAACCATCAATAATAATGGAACATTTGAAATTTGAAAATCATTTGATTTAGGCACAATACTTTAGATTATGAATTAAGAATTTGTGAGTGCATTAATTGAAATCAAGGTATAAGAATAATCACATAAGACATATCATCATATAATCATGTCTAAGCATATAAGTCACATAAAATCCTATCTAAGCATATAAAATAGATGAATTGACTCATGTGTAAGGTTCTTAGTTATAGCCTAGGTCATAGTTTTAATAACCCAATTCTCTATAACCATGGCTCAAATACCAATCTATCACACCCCGACCGATGGCGGAATCATCAAGGTAGACGAATGTGGATTGATTGCTTATAGCACATGATAGTAAATGCGTTGAAATAATATTAAATGTCATTTAATTAATTACATCCAAATTCAAGTAAAGATAATTAAATTGTCTTTAATTTCGACTAAGTCCAACCCGTAAATGTGCATATATAAGTCCACTAATCTGCATTACTGAAATCATGTGAAAAAGTAATGATTTAACTAACGAATTAGACGGTGAGTAAACACAGGTTTGAATACATATATAGATTGATAAAATAATCGAAAACAATTCAATTCACATGGCAATATCAAAACCCGTAAATGTGCATATAGAAGTCCACAAATCTACATTACTGAAATCATGTGAAAAAGTAATGATTCAGCTAATGAATTAGCCGGTGAGTAAACACAGGTTTGAATACATATATAGATTGATAAAATAATTGAAAACAATTCAATTCGCATGGCAATACCAAAACGTATAATGCAATAATGTAACATATAGACAAACCAACACAATCAAACCTAATGACTGAATTGACACGATTCACATATAAAACATTATAAAATGAATGATTTCAGTTTTAATCACCACGCGACTAAACAAATGGGGTGGGTTTGTCAAACCAATATATCTATTATTGTTACCATGGTTGCATGAATTAATAATTATGTTATTATCAAGTTTATCTAACTATGAACACATAATTACAAGTAATAACATAGCATGTCTTGAATTGAATTTTGAAATAGCATCACAATGAACATCAATAATTAAATATTGAATCACATAATTTCTCCAAAATATAAAACACATAAAAAGGGCTATGAATACTCATATTTTATAATGATGGTTGTAGGGTTCATAAGAAATCTTGTATGTTCAAAAGTCAAGGGTTATGTCCTAAATTATAAAAATTAATACTTCGGGTCGGAATTTATAAAAATTAGTGCACCAAATTTAGATTGTGGACAAATAGTTTGGTACGTGTTTAAACAGGTTTTAAAAATATCAAATGGTTTCATAAAATTATAAAATTTTACAGACAACTAGTTTAGAGTCTTACGGACAACTTTCGTTTAGTAATATTTTTATGAAAATACTTGAAATTGGTCAAAAGAATAGAACAAGATAGAATGAGCTGAAATACATACTTATCTTGTAAAGACTATTGTTGAGTCGTCCGATTGAGTTTGAAGACGTATAAACTATCGTTAAAAAGTCTAATTTTACATAAATTTAGTTTCTTATGAACAAGTTGTGGTTAGTTGAAGTCAGAGTACATTTTGCCAAAATTTCGGTAAGGCACTTATGTGCACTTTCAATATTGTTAAAGCATGAAACGGGTTAGAAAAAATTTTAATATGTCAATATATAGTATATTAGACTCCACTTGAGTTATAAAGAATGTTCCAAGACTTCGACATAACCATAATTTAGAGTTATAAATTATAAAATTAAATTAAATTAATTAAGTGATACATTTATGGTATGTTGAACGCAAACATATACAAAATGACTAAATAATGAATTTGATTTATAAGATTGGTTTAAACGGATTTAGGTTTGGGTTTATAATTTGAAAATGGGTCAAATGTTACAAATATTTCTTGTAATCTTGAGTATTCATGACGTAACTCATATTTGAGGCTCAGCCTACAATACATTATCTAAAATGGTTGTACTTTTTACATGCATATTGCCCGGCCTAAGTGGTAGGACCACTTTTCCCTACCACAACATAGAGTCAATGTTTTCGATCATTCCTCAAAATCCATGTTCTTTCTCAGTATAGAGTGATCTTTCTAAATCTTTTTAGTGAGTCTTCTAAAGTAATCTTAACTAAAGCATGAGATCACACCTTCTATAAACTTTATAAGAGCAATCCTTATTATAGTTTCACTCATTGTCAATATTCATCTTGTGCATCTGCTGATGGCCCGTGCGCTAAACCCACATAGCTCCAATACATTTCTATAATAGTTAAAGGCCTTATCTATTTGTGCAAACAAGTCTTGGATGAAAATATACATCATTTGTTGCAAGAACATCCACTATATGAACGAATATCATTTTTATATTCGAAATATCCTCTGATGGTTTGTCATGTATTAGGTTTTCAACAAAGTAGTCTTCCATCAAACATTTCTCAACAATTCCATGCATGCTCCCAATCACAAAACCTCCATATTCTTGTAGGAGGATGATCTTTTATGATCATATTTGGTATGCTTATGAGTAATTTACTATTGATCCTTTACTTTTCAATTTTGTTGAGAAATCTGTGCTTTCCATTCGTCATACTCACTCAAACTTCATGTATTGGAACCCTCTGATGAGATTTTACCCTAGACATGTTGTATAAAGATAAAAATTGAGGACTTCTTGTTGGATAAGAATGTTTATTTATGTTATACTCAATTTTTACAAAAAGAAAAAAAATAAATATTTATGGTAATTTTATTTAAAGATAATGTTAGATTATACTATCTGTATATAGTTCAAGCATTTAATAAGATGTTTACAAATTAAAAATAAAGATAATGATTTTTGGTATTTTAAAAAAAATCTAAGCATCCAATAAAAATTAAAAGACAGAAAATAAAGATAATGATTCTTTTTATATTTTTATATAGAAATAATGTTAGATTATTTTATCTAAACGAAATTTGAACATATAATAAAATGTCAAAACATATAATAAAATGTTGACAAATAAAAATGAAGATCATGCTAAATTTACTAAACAGTTTTACATAGGGGGAGAATCTTCTACGATGAAGGAAAACCTTAAAACCGTAAGAAATAATGAGAATATTGAAAATGTCACATGTAAAAAAGACTAAAGGGTATAAAAGTTCAAAAAAGCGAACATGCACATGAAAGTCACATGCATGCTACTACATCCTTTTTTTAAACGCTCATAATTTTTTATACCACTTTAATTAAAAAAATAACCATAAAAGTGAGCAATTTTTTATGATATCATTATATTTAAAAAACGTGCACGGAGTGTTCATAAAAAACGGTGTTTTAATGGTGTTTTTTCGGGTGCTTATTAAATTGAACATTTTTTACTGTATAATTAAATGATGTTATTAAGCTAGGTGATTTTATGGTGTATCTGAGCTGGGTGATTATATAGTGTTTATGAGCTAAGTTACTTTTTAGTGTTTATAAATTAGGTAATTTTATTGTATTTTTTAACCGCTTTATGTTTTGGATTGTGAATTTTTATGATATTTCTAAACTGAGTGATTTTATAGTGTATTGGAACTAAGAAATTATATGGTGTTTTACAGCTAGGTGCTTTGTGGTGTCTTTGTAGTAGACAATTTTATGATGTTTTTGAAATGAGTAATTTATAGTTTTTTGAACTAGGTGATTATATAGTACTAGAAATGTTCCGGTGCGCATTGCGTGAGTAGTTGTATCACGGACTTGAATATGAAAACCGGAATACAAAAAGAATCGTAAAGGCTATCGCTCTGACTTGGAACTCGAACACATCAAGTACTTGTGACATGATATCCTTTGAACAACATTCAGCAAACCCTAACCAATTAAAATGATTTACTATAAAGGGTCGTAAATTAATAATATGATTAACTGTTTTGAAATAACTTGTGTTACAAATAACAAATCATTAATGCTAACTTGGTAGATATAAAATAAAAAATCATTAATGCAAACTAATATTTATAAATAATAATTTATGTTTGTTTCCTCCACTTTATTTTATGATGGAAATTAGTTAAATAGGTATTCTAAACAATTTTAATTACTAAAATCACTTTTATATAAACATAAAAATGTGTCATAAGAGATGACAAATCAAAAAGGATCAAATATGAATACCAAGAAACTATGTGGCCAAAACATAAAAGTTAGAAATTTCTTGTAGCTAGAAGTTTCAAATTATATAGATAATAATAATTTTGAAACTGGGTAATTTTATATGTTTTCTGAACTAGGCTCTCTATGGTGTTTTTGAACTGTGTAATTTTATATTGTTTTTGAACGGAATGATTTTTTATGTTTTTGAATTGTATGTTATATTGTTTGGAACATTTTGTATTTGAACATTTCTCTAATAATATATACAATAAAATCCCCAACTAATTTCATTTGTTTAAAAGAAAATTATTGATAAACAGCAACATACATATTCGAACATGGGTCCAATGATAAACATTGCATGCAACAATTTTTAATCGGTGAGCCAAGAATACCTTTTACAGATATACAATTTATATAGTAAATGCAATCTTTTCCGATAAAGGTTGTACTATCTAAATTTATTTAAAAAAACAAGCTCAATCTCAAGCTCAAGTTTAAGATTCATATATCTAATTTGACGATTTCCTATTTTATAATTGAATAATAAACATTATTATATATACTACATAATAACTCTATAACAGTATAAATTTCATTTTCGTAAATTGTAAATATAATAATTACAATAATAACAATTTCAAAAACTAAAAACACCTTGGCACTTAAAGAAACCCTACTGTCACCACCGAAATCCTAGAAATCACCATCGCCTGATGAGCAAGAATCAAATTAATCGAGAAAGGGCCGTGATGCTACTACGGTGTTGCTAAGCAGATGTAGATGTACGGTAAACTTCATTGCACATATGTGGGTAGTTCTATATTATAAATCTCATTTACGGAGATCTTAGACTTTTTGTCATGTCACCCACAATCTTGTACCAGCCCTTGCTTTACCCCTATATATTGGATCAAACCATTGCAACATAAAATGCATACACACAATCAACACAGAAAATTATGATCGTAAGTAACTTTGATTTCTAATTAAACTTGAATCTTACAATCTGACCTATATATATGCAGTGGGAACGGGTAACCATCACAACGATTTACGTTCAACCGCTCTAACGGCACAAAGGTGTTAACACCTTCCATTGTCGTTCTATTGCTTTTATCTAAATAACATTCGACACAATACATGACCTATTTATATGTTTTAACACTAATACAATTACTAATAAAATATGAAGATTAATCGGCCTACAATTCTACAAACCCTATATTAGGGGATCACTTAGAAGCCAAATCAAATTCAAAACTTGCCCCGAAAGCATCAACAATAAACAAATGTGACTTGAACAAAAAAAATCCATAAGGTCGACTGGTAGAATGAACCCCAAAGTATGTTGGTTAATTTGATCGGTCAAGTCGGATCAAATACAGGTCACGGGTCTAGTATTTGAGTCATGTTTTTATTTAGAGTATGCAGCTAGTTTTTAATCTTGAAAGAGTTTTAGTAGTTGAGTAGTAGGTGTTAGTGGGTTTAGAAGCACTAAGTCACTAACTGATCATGTTTACATGTTTTCTTTTAGTCTATATATATGTACTAGAAGAGTGTCCGCGCAATGCGTCGCGTAATTAATTTACATCGGACACATGTTTTTGTTATCTTGTAGTAATTTTACAAAAGTCTTATATTTTTCCTTAGCTAAAATTTAAAACACCAAATAAAATGGGTTTTGCATGACGACTTGTACATTCACGCATTAACTTATTGTACCTCATGAAATACAGATCGATTCAACAAAAAACTTACACCAAAAAGTTTAAAAAATACACAGGTTACAATTATAGTCTCAAAAAGTTTTAAAACATGATATATCTTCTTATTCTTATAAAAGGGTAACTAGGGATGCCACATGTCATAAAATGATAACTAAAGATGCCACATGGCAACACTACATTCACTTTTAACAAAATTTTCCCGCTTCTCTTTCCTATTAAATAACTCAATTAATTACTAATTATTATTTAATTCTATATTTTGATTATAAGTTATTTTCAAAAAGATTAAGAAATAGATCTTTTTATTAATGTTTATTTCTAGAGAAACAAATTTTTATAAAAAGAAAATTTTCTACAACGTACACATACTTTTTTTAAAACATGAAATATTTTAAAAATGACATTTTTTTAAATATGTTTTGTTTTGAAACGAAATGTTTGATTTATTTTTTAGTAAAAACAAAGAAAGTATAAAAATAAATTTTAAAAAGTTGATAACATTGTTTTATTACTTATAGTACTTACTCATACATAATTTAAATCACATATTATTTAATAATTAATAAATTTTATTATATTTAATATTTTATTTATTCAACCCGTGTAATACACGGGTTCACTAAAGCTAGTTAAAAGATATAACTAAATCTTAAAACAAATTAAGTTTTTTTGATATATGGATAGATAATGTAAAATTTTATTTAAGTTACAGTAAGTGTAAGGTTACTATGTACTTAATTGTAGGGGGTAATCTGTAAATAATGTTAAAATTACTATTTTACCCTCAAATTGGTTGTATCTTATGCATTAAGTAAAGTATTTGTTCTTAATTTTATGATATCTTAAAATACCATTCTCATATGCCTTATATATAGTATAGATGTATTGCAAGTAATAAAATAAGATAGTCTGTTTGTAATCTTAGATCTGAAACCAACATTTTAGACATCCCGAAGTTATTTTATTCAAAAACCAGGTTCATGCGCGAATAGGGATATTTATAGTTTTCTTTTTTTCCTCTAGTTACAGTTTAATTTAAAAAAAACACTTGAACACACTTTTATTATTATCATTTTCTAACATCCCGACATAAGTTTCGTTAAAATTTGAGGTCATTCATAAAGAAAAATGCTAAATGCATATATTAGATTGGCTAAAATATCACATTATTATCATACAAGTTGTAATAAAAAATTACATATTTACTAGAAGTTTTGGATGCACATAAATTGAACCGTAGGATGCTTGAAAAGGTCTTATAAAAGGTCATCGGCTTTGAAATGAAAGAACAACTTGCAATACTGTTGACTTATAAAAGATTCGACTTTCGAGCATTGAATCTTAGCTATTTTGAAGGTTGGTAAGGTCATATAAGAATGTTCTAAAAATTAAAAAATTTCAAAAATCTTATTGTTTCATAAAACATTATATATGAATATTGTGTAAGGTGTTTTCGTATAAAGTGTAATTTGCCCAAAACAAGTATGAGAAGCATTGTGTAAAAGGGATTGTGTGCAGAGATCTGAACCATTGAACGGACAATGTAAATTGGTATAAACACACACTTATCGCACTAATTAGACCGTTTAGAAAACATTGTTTTCGTAAATATAGTAATACTATAATGAAACTAAAAAGAATAAACTCCAAGTGTTATGGTATAAGTCGTTTAAGAAATTAAAAAGTATTTAAAGTTGGTGCGTTTTAAAAAGATCGGCATGACTAGATTTTAAAGAAAATTACGTAACATATGTATTATGTAAGGTTCTATCTATTACACATTCCAGGTGTTAGTAATTCCAGTTAGGATAGTGTTATATTAAAAAAGATGTTTAATGTAAAAAACCTAAAAAGAATTATAGGCTTATACGTTTTTTTCTATTATTTTAAAAAGAAGAGTATTTTGATCATTGTGTTAAATATGTCAGCTAATTGTGTTTTATACGTTTATAGTGCCAAATATCAGTTTATTGTGTTATATTTACATCATTTGTTTATGAATTTCTCATTGTATTATACGTCTTAGATCATTGTTATTTTTGTCATTGTTTTTATAGATTATATAAACTTGTTATCTAAATTGTGTTTTACAATTAGAAATACACGATGATATATTTTCATTAATTTATTTTTCAAAACTCATGGTTTTGAATATAACAAAATGTGTTGTTTTATCATTATTTTAGTTATATAAACGTGTTTCTATTATTGTGATTTACAATGAAAAGTACATAATTATGTTATTTCACCAATATATTATTCAAAATTTATATTGTTCAAGATAACATAACTATAACATAAAAAAACACAATGTACCTATAAAAACACAATGGTACATTGTGTTATTTTATCATTATTTTTAATGTATTAGATTAATTATTTCTTACTTTAATTATTATTGTGTTACATATTAGAGATGCACAACAATGTTATTATATTATTATATTTTTTTAATTCATCATTTTAGAAGAACACAAAAATATTCAGAAAAATAAAATAATTGACAAAAAGACATAATGAATTGTACTAAATACAAAAGTACTAGACATGGGCTTAAAAACGTAAAAATTAATTATTTTTTTAAACAATATTGTACTCGTTATATATAAAAGTTATGAACGTTTAAAAAATGAAGGAACTTGTAAAAATTCAACAAAATTGACTATTTTTACACTACCACTCTAACACTCGTTTCCATAAAAATTGATCTCAACCCTTGGTTAAAGAGATCAATTTTTAAGATTACTTGTTACATTTTTTAGTTTTATGAACCTTTTATTTGAGACTTTTTATTTGAATCTGTCTCTTCCGGTTAATTACAAAATTGTCACCGATCGAATCAATTATAACCATTATATGCGATTCTTACCTTTAAGCCAGTGTCTGTAGAAACGAGACAAACTATAGTATGGTGGAGCTCGTTTTTCTGATGCATATCGCGATGATATATTACCTATATGATTAGTAATATATATATATATATATATATATATATATATATATATATATATATATATATATATATATATATATATATATATATATATATATATATATTGCCTATGTGATTCATTAGTTTGCTCACTATAACATTCAATTTTTCCTAATCAACAAGAAAGTTCAGAATATATCTTATCATTTATTCATACTTGCTATTAAGAGTACATCCATTACATAGCCATCATACATGGATCAACCGAGTCCAAATCATCTATCGAAGAAGACGACGACGATTATTATGATTCGGCCAACAACCATAGCATCCGCCCCACGTCCTATCTGTATGATACATTCGCTCGTCTTTTTCAGCAACTCCTGTTTACATAAACATGTAGAAATTAATATGCATGCACTTGCATCACTATAACAATATCTATGCATGGTTGTACGTACCATCTCTAGCATAGATCAATACCATGATCAAGTATGCATATAACATATGTACGTACGTATGTATAGGTATGTATGTGTATGTATGTACGTCATGATCATACCTTTTGTTTTCTTCATTTGAGACGGAACATTTGTGTAATGGGTTCTTCCCGCAGAAGAAATGAGGATAAGAGAGAACAAAACAAACAAGAACAATGTAATATTGGACTTCATCTTGTGAAAGTGAGGGTGCATTGATGAATGCATAACGAATGGCTTATATAGAACTATATGTCATATGTTCACACCGAAAATGTACCATTCTAATTAACTAATATAACTAAGGAACAACTTTCTCTTTGTATTGGTTGACTTTAAGATATTTATACTTCTTATATATCAAACTCGAACCCCCACTACCAGAAAAACAGACCAAATTAGGATAGACTCGACCCTAGTGTATTATCAAAAGATTGAAAACATAAATGAAAACATTCTTAAACTTTCTCAAATTGGGACTTAAAAGGTCTCATAAAAAGACCAATTTACGAATGGAAGTATTGTTCTTCTTTCTTAAAACGAACTATGGTTTTCGAGGCTGTTAACTATTGCTCCATTTATTCCTTTTTTGAAAAAAAAAACTATGGTTTCCGAGGCTGTTAACCTTGAATTATAGAAAGCTTTCAACGCTCCATTTATGATAACCCTAATTTGTGTGAATTTAAGAAACTGTACAATAACGATGTATTTGTTGTGTACCTTGATATTGAACCTGAGGATGTTAATCCTTGGTTTGTATGTCGTGTGCTTTGATTCTATCGGATGCCCGAGGGTCATATAAACCATAATTTTAAAACAAAACCTAGAAATTATACTTACAATATATAAATTATTTTAAAGTACTCACTTAGTAGTGTTGTGGCATAGGATGACCGATGACCACTTCACCTTCAACTTTAACAGTACTCAAACTTTGACACGGGTTTTAACTTTAAAACTCAAGATTTAAATTTTTAAGTTTACCTCTTGTAATGTGTATACTATACGCTTCTAACGTGTTAATTATATTTACTAGACTGGATTTATTCAATAACTTTAGTTTCCTAACTTTTTTATAAAAATAGGATATTTTTGTATCTTGGGTTATTTCTACTGATGATAACTTACTTTTATACATTTCCCTTATACCTAACTACATTAGTGACACCGCCAGAATACATGTAATGAAAGTTACATATCCGTCACATCACGAGCTTAATTTCTGGTTTATATAAAAAAACCATTCTTAAATAGCTCTTGCAATAGTTGACTTACAAGTCTACACAAGATCCAAAAGAGCAGCTAGGATCGAGTTGTCTTCAGTCATAATCTTTTAAATTATATGCAAAAATCAAAGTAAATATTATTTTTTTCGCATGGGTTGGTGTTAAACTAATTTGTTGGCTTTGACATTTCTCAGTAAAAATCGGATAAATTAATATTTTAAAAGCCACGTTCATTAATTAAAAATATAAAATTGTACATACAAGAGGTGAATTTCTCTTGTACCATGCGGATTAACCGGAACAAAACGTCAAACACGGTGGTTACAAACAACTTTAGAAAAAACAAGCACCATATTTATATCTTCCTATTCTAAAATTTAATTTGAGATGTCATTTGTCAGCACCACAATTATCCTCATTAAAATTTTCCCGCATCTCTCTCTTATTAAATAATTACCTTAAATACTAATAATATTATTTAAAATTCTTTTACATTTAATAAATTAAAAAAGGAGTTCTGTTTATTAATGTTATTTCTAAATAAATAATTTTTTTATAAATTTTTCTAAAGCATACACCTTTTATAAAAATATGAAATATTTAAAAATTGGTATTTTTAAAAGTTCAATTTTTAAAAACCAAAAATAATTAAATTTGAGAGTTATAAAAATTTTTAAAAATGACATTTTTATACAGTGTGTTTTAAACAAAATGTTTATTTTTTTGGGAAAAATTTAAAAAACAAAAGTTGATATCACTGATTTATTAATTATAGTCATTTTTCATAGGTAATTTCAGTTATATCATATCTTAGAATATTATTTTATAATTAATAAATTTTATTATATTAATATTTCATTTATTTAACCCATGTAATACACGGGTTTACTAAAGCTAGTTTATATATAACTAGGTTAACAGTATACGGAAACGAGTAGAACGTATTTTAAAATTAACAAAACATTTATAAAATAAATTTTAGTGATGAGTGAGACTCGCTAAATCGAGTGATGCAAGTTATTAAGCGGAAACCTTGAGAATCAAGAATTATATACTTTTTCAGATTTCAACTTAATGAATAGTAGTTTATTAACAACTTAGCTAAATAACAAAAAGAAAAAGAAAGTAAAACATTTAAAATTTCTTAACACTTTCTTAATTTAGTCTTTGTATCAACAACACAGTTTATTGCAAGCTTTTGGTTGATAGAGATTGCTTCGAAGGCATATAAGTGTTTATACGTGCTGATGTCTCTTATCTCAAATTCAAAACATATGTCATAAGGATCTCTTAACTCTGTTACCTTGAAGGTTAAATCTGCTGTTCATGAAGATAACATTTTGTCACACTTCTACTTCTTGTTTAAATCATTCGTACAAAGATCTTCATCAAACACTTCAAAATGCTTTTGAAAATCTT